>JAQZBX010058685.1:0-17686 GCA_029593785.1 Cabassous unicinctus
GAATGAAGTTTTGATGCATGCTGCAACAAGGATGAATTTTGAAAAGACATGTTGAGTGAAATGAGCTAGACACAAAAGGACAAATATTTTATGACATCACTTATATGAAATAATTAAGGTATGCAAATTCATAGAATCTGAAATTAGAATACAGTTTACCAGGGTTCAGGTCAGGGAGGGGAATGGAGGAGTTAACATTTAATTGGTATGGAGTTTCTGTTTTGGCAATGGATAGTGATAGTAGTAGTACAACATTGAGTATAACTAAAACCACTGAATTACATATCTGAAAGTAGAAAAAATGGGAAATTTTAGGTTGGATATATGCTACTAGAATAAAAAAAACATAGAAATGTACAACACAAATAGTCAACCTAATGTAAACTATGGACTAAAGTTAATAGTATAAGTACAATAATATTATTTCATAAATTGTAATATTGTTTTTATCAGTTGTAACACAGATACCTTTCTAAAGCAAAGTTTTAATTGGGAAAACCATGTGTGTGAGTGTTGGCATGTATAGGAACTCTGTATTTTTGCATGATTTTTCTGTAAATTTACACCTGCTTTAATAAAATAATAATGAATAAAAAATAACTATAAAAACAGAAAACCCTAAATAATATGACAGGCAAAACATATCTGTCATTTCAATATACATGTACTTAAATCACCAATAAAACTGAGAGATATAATAAGTTCATCAATTGGAAAATTAAATATTTTAAGATGTCAGTTTTCCCCAATTGCACTATATATTCACTTCAACCTCAAATCATAATTCCAGAAAACTTTTTTAAAGATAGAAATTGTCAAACTGATTCTAAAATTTGAATGGACATGAAACAATTCTAGGAGAATAAAAACAATATTTTAATATGACAAAAGGAGGTATTATAATATGTGATTTGCAGATTTACTAAAAAGCTCATAATCAAGATAGGGTGCTACTTTACTTTCATAATGATATACAGATAGAGCAGGACATAGACTCTCACTAATTTGATTACCTGATTTTTTTTTTTTTTACTAAGATTGCTAAGCAATTAAATGGGGGAGGTCGTGGAGGGTGATGTAAGACTTTTCAATATCTGGGGCTAGGACCATTGGGTTTCTATGCTGAAAAACTGAACCTCAACCTCTACCTCACAAG
Source organism: Cabassous unicinctus (assembly GCA_029593785.1). Taxonomy (NCBI): domain Eukaryota; kingdom Metazoa; phylum Chordata; class Mammalia; order Cingulata; family Chlamyphoridae; genus Cabassous; species Cabassous unicinctus. The sequence goes on from JAQZBX010058685.1 coordinate 1,157, forward strand.
ATTTTTAATGAATCATAAACCAAAAATGAAAGCAAAAACTACAAAACCTCTAGAAGAAAACAGGATATGTTCATGACCTGAAAGTAGGCAAAGAGTTCATAAATATATTACAGTAAATAAGAACCATAAAAGAACATATTGATAAATAGATTTCATAAAGTTAATATCTTCTGTTCGTCAAATGACACCACTAAGAAAATGAATTAGGCAAGCTTCAGCCTGGCAGAAGATATTTGAAAAATATAAAACTATCAAAGGATTGTATCTAGAATATATAAAGAACTCCTATCATTCAATAATAAAACAAGGAAACTGAATTTTACAAAAAGAGGAAGTGTTTTTGTATTAGTCAGCCAAAGGGGTGCTGATGCAAAATACTAGAAATCTGTTGGTTTTTATAAAGGATATTTATTTGGGGTAGAAGCTTACAGTTACCAGGCCATAAAGTATAAGTTACTTCCCTCACCAAAGTCTGTTGCCACATATTGGAGCAAAATGGCTGCTGACGTCTGCAAGGATCCAGCCTTCCTCTTCTTCTTAAGGCTCCATAGTCCCAGCTTCTTCCAATATCAGCTGTAGGCTGGGATAAGTCTCGTCTCTCTCCCAGGGCTCGTTTCTCTCTGAGCTCAGCTGCTCTGTTCTCTCCACAAGATTAGCTATAGACTATTAGCTCTCTCTCTTCCTGGGGCCTCTGCCCTGTCTATGGAGCCACCTCTATTCCTCTGTGTTCTTCTCCTGTGTATTTACTTCCTGAAGCTCCAGCATCCAAGAACTCTAATTCTCTCCTCTGCCACGTAGTTTCTTCTGTGAGTCCCCACCCACAAACATCCTACTGACTTGGCCCAATCAAAATCTTAATCATAATTTAATCAAGTAAAAGTGAAATCTCTGAATCCAATACAATCTAATATGCCCAGGGGAATAGACCAGTTCACAAACATAATCCAACATCTGTTTTTGGAATTCATAAATAATGCCAAACTGTTACAGTTTTGAATAGACAATTTACAAGGAAGGCTATGTTAATTGACAATAAGCACATTAAAGACTTAAACATCATTAGTTATTAGAGAAATGCAAATTAAAATCACTATGAAATGCCACTATAAACTCATTAAAATTTCCTAAAATTAATATGACTGGAAACACTAAATTTTGGTGAAGATGTGGATCAACTGGACATTAGTGATAGGAGTGTAAAATGGAAAAATTTTGGTATTTTTAGAACAAAATTAAACTTACATCTATTATATGATGTAGCAATTTTAGTTTTCCAAGGTAAGTGAGCATGTATGTTCACAAAAAGATTTTCTCAAGAATGTTTACAGGAACTTTATTTTTATTAGCTCCAAATTGGAAACAATCTAAATGGCCAACAATAGAAAATAGATATAGAAAATTGATATAATCAAACCATGGAATACTTTGATAAGATATGTGGAACAGTGGGGTGAATTTTGTAGAGATTATAGTGAGCCAAAGAGCAGGTCACAAAATAGTACATACCATATGATTATATTTAAATGAAACTCTAAAATAGGTAAAACTAATCTTTGATGAAAAAATAATAAAATATGTGTGTTATGAATTGAATCATGCCACCCACAAAGACATGTTCAAGTCCTATCTCCTGTTCCTGTGGAGGTGAACCCATTTGTAAATAGGATCTTTGAAGTTGTTATTAGCTAAGGTTAGCCCAGACTGAATCAGGGTTGGCCTTAATCCAATATGTCTGGAGTCCTTTTAGGCTGAGGAAATTTGGATGCAGTTAAAAGGAGATAGATGGGAAGAGAGAGAGCAATGTGATGGAAATTGAGTTATAAATTGCAAGACACCACCAGAATGGAGAAAGCATAATCCTGCTGACACCTTGATTTTTGGACATCTGGCCTCCTAGGACAGTGAACTCCTGTTTTTAAAAAAAGCTAACTGGTTTGTGGTACTTTACAGCAGCACTGGCACACTAGAACAACGTGGTTGCCTCTGGGAGGTGGGAGGAGGGGGATAGTGACTGGAAAGAGGATAAGAGAATATCATGGATTGATGCACACAGTGTTCTGAGTTGATGGTTATACAAACACATGCATTTATCTAAACTCATTGAATTGTACAATGAAGATTTGTTCATTTCATTGTATGTATTTTACCTCATAATAAAAGAACTGCAAACCAATATTGAACTCTATTTTATGGCTTGTATAATGCAGTGTTATGGGTTAAAAATTCTGAAATTACTTCCTGGGTATTCTAGGGTTTAGCAAATGAGTAAATACATTGAGAATAATGGGAGCCAGGTTTCTCCTTGTTGGAGAATGGAGATATAAATATTGAAAGAAGGAAGACTAGATGTAAACAGAAGTGGTGGTCAAAATAAGATGTTTGTTTAATTGAACTCATGGTTTTCAATATGTATATATAGGTAAAAAAATAGATATTTATATATATGAATATATGTATATAATATATACACATATATATTTATCCATATTTACCTATCATCTATCTACCTATCTACCTATCTCACACATATATATCAACTACAAGTAATTTCCTAGCTCTGTCTACTCTGAAGTATGGTATAAGCAAACTTATACCATAGCAATGAGCACAGATCTTGGTTTCTAAATACCATTCTTTATTAAAAGGTACCAGGATTTCTTAGAGTAAAGGCTGATTGCAGGGATGGGGCAGGAATATTCAAGATGAGGTAGGAATATTTTATTTTTTCACCAGAAAGTATAGGAAACATTCAAAGAATGCTGGGCACATCAAAAGGACTCATGAGTGGGCTTGAAGAGGTTCACACTGGCCAAATCTGAGATAATTAGACCGTCAAAATAAATAATTATAGTAATTGATTAAAACCTATTGAATAAAATAAAAATCCTTGAGTACATCCTGATATAAGTAAATAAATGAATAAACAAAGGAATGGGAATGATAGGAAAGCTCTTCTTTAGAGTAGAATGCTAACTAAAAAGTATAGAAAGATCAATGTATTATCAATGGATGCTGTATTAGTCAGCCAAAGGGGTGCTGATGCAAAATATCAGAAATCTGTTGGCTTTTATAAATGGCATTTATTTGGGGTAGAAGCTTACAGTTACCAGGCCATAAAGCATAAGTTACTTCCCTCATCAAAGTCTGTTGCCAGGTGTTGGAGCAAGATGGCTGCTGAAGTTCAGCTTTCCTCTTGCTCTTAAGGGTCCATAGTCCCAGCTTCTTCCAATATCAGCTGTAGGCTGGGATAAGTCTTGTCTCTCTCCTGGGGCTCATTTCTCTCCGAGCTCAGCTCTTCTGTTCTCTTCACAAGGTCCAATGTAGACTATCAGGCTCTCTAGGCTTTGTCACTCTCCCCGGGGCTCAATTCTCTCTGGATTCAGCTGCTCTGCTCTCTCCCGTAGGTTTACTTCCCAGGCTTCAGCTCAAAACTCCAACCTCCCTTCTCTGCAGTGTGGGTTCTCTGTGAGTCCTTGCCCACCAAGGGTGTAGGGACTCAACGTCCTCCTGACATGGCCCAATCAAAGGCGTAATCATAATTTAATCACACCTAGGGGAACAGACCAATTTACAAACATAATCCAATATCTATTTTTGGAATTCATAAACAATATCAAACTGCTATACTCCACCCTCTAAATTCCAAAAAGACATTACAATATTTAAAAAACCTTATTTCAGTAACAATACTAAGTACAAAATCATATCATAATCAGTTTAAAGAAATATAGTTTGTCTTGGGGCAAAGTCCCATCTGGCTGTAGACCTCTGAAACTTACAAAACTATTTATTTGCTTTTAATACACAAATGGACAGACAATGGATAAGCATTTTCATTACAATAAGGAGAAAATGGGAGGGAAACATGAGTCACGGGTCCTCTATAGTTCAGTAAACCTGCAGGGCATACTTCATTAGATGTCAAAGTCTGCGAGTCCTTCTTAAGATGATGGTTTTTTCTCCCTGGAGCCACATGGGGATCCACCCTTTCCACAGGCTTTTGCAATGGCCACTTTCTTGGTTCCACCCTCATCAAGCATCTGGGTGATGACCAACCTCCACACCTCATCCTCCAAGACCATTGAGGATGATTGCCACACCTTACCCAATCTTTGAATTAGAGTCTTAATCCCCCTAGTACAGTGAAGTGAAGACAACATCCTCCCTAACTTTTGGCATACCTGCCCAACCTTCTCAGAGCAACGAGTTGGCAACCTGGCCTTCCCTAATCCATGGAGGACAGGTCCACCTCTCTCAGACCTATGGGGTGGTGGCCTTAACCTCCCTAATCCTTGGGGAACGTGCTCCACCCTCTCTGTACCCTAGGGTGGCAAAACTGTCCCCAAATATCGGGCGGGAACACCCACCCTCTTCAATTGCTGGGGCAAACTCACCCTTTCTGTACACAAGTGGGGTTCCTCTCTTGGCCCAAGGTGATGTCATAATTCCAGATCTAAGCTTCCATGGTTTTCCTCTTAAAGCTGTGTCTCCTTCAATCTCTCCTTTCCATGTCTCTTTTAGTCCAAGCTGACAGTGGTTTTGTTCATATAACTCTCTCAAAAAGCTTGTTGGTTGAGCATGCAAGAAGCAGGGGTTCAAGCCATCAGACAGTAATATTTCCCACAAATCTTTCCTAGATAACTGCATCTTCAATACTGATTTATAAATTCCAGTTTAGTTAAGTCCTCAAATCGGGCACTATCATCTGGGAGCTTGATTTCCAGAAACTTTGAAGTTCCAGAATCAGTTTCTGTTTTCCTTGTGTCCAACAGTTCAGTTCTCAGCTTATCTATCTTGTATAGCATTTTGCTATAAGCTTCAAGGAGAAGCCAAAGCACGTTCTCTGAGTTTACTTTGGAAAGTTCTTCAGGTAAATGCCCAGGCTTGCCATTTTCAAATTCTGCCTTCCATAAAACATCAGGAGTTAATCTTCCTAAGTTCTCTGCAACTTTAAAACACGGATCACCTTTCTTACAGTTTCCAATGATAGTTTCATCATTTACTTCTAAGACCTCATAAAGAGTCTCCTTAGCATCCATATTACTATTAACAATCTCTTCAAAGCAACCCAGGCTTTTTCCATCAAGCATCTCACAATTCCTCCAAAAAATACCCTTTACCCATTTATAAAACTGTTCCAGCATTTTGGTAATTGCAAAAGCATGACCCCACTCTCCAGTACCAAATTCTGTGTTAGTCAGCCAAAGAGGTGCTGATGCAAAATATCAGAAATCTGCTAGCATTTATAAAGGGCATTTATTTGGGGTAGAAGCTTACAGTTACCACCATAAAGTATAAGTTGCTTCCCTCACCAAAGTCTGTTGCCATGTGTTGGAGCAAGATGGCTGCCAATGTTCAGCCTTCCTCTTCCTCTTAAGGCTCCATGGTTCCAGCTTCTTCCAATATCAGCTGTAGGCTGGATAAGTCTCATCTCTCTCCTGGGGTTTGTTTCTCTCTGGGCTCAGCTGCTCTTCTCTCTCCCGCAGGCTTACTTCCATAGCTCCAGCTCAAAACTCCAACCTCCCTTCTCTGAGGCGTGGTTTCTCTGTGAGTCTTGCCCACCAAAGGGGTAGAGACTCAATGTCCTACTGGCATGGCCCAATCAAAGCCCTAATCATAATTTAATCATGCCTAGAGGAACAGACCAGTTTACAAGCATAATCCAATATCTATTTTTGGGATTCATAAACAATATCAAATTGCTATAGATGCTAAAGCTAGTAGATAAAAGTTTGATGTACAGGATATTTATGTAGATCCAAAGTAAGTCTTTACAAATTACTTAATTGCAAAGTAAAGAAATAGCCCACCCTAAACAACTTACACTAGGTGATACCACCAATATTGTAATAAACTGACCCAAAGAAATTAGTAGTGAAAGAATAGTAAAAATAAGGGCAGAAATCAGTGGAATGTGAACCAGAGAAGCAATAAAGAAAAATCAACTATTACAAATGTAGTCTTTGAAAAGACTGATAAAATTGTTAAATTCCTAGCAAGAATGATCAAGAAAACCCCTCAGAAATTAACAATATCAGGAATGGAAACGGGATATCACAGTAGATTCCATGGTGATAAAAGTATAAAACATATATATTATGAACAATTTTATGACAATAAATTTGACAACTTAAACGAAATGGACATAAACTAAAATAGAAATTCTGAATAGGCACACATCTATTAAAGACATCAAACCTGCAGTTAAAAACTTTCCCACAAATGAAATTGTTGGCTTAGATGTCCCACAATACATTTTTTCAGACAAGAAATGATACCAATTTTACTCATACAATAGAAAAAGAGGGTATATTATCCCATTCATTTTATGATAACCAAAATTACCTCGATGCCAAAATTGAAAAAGATCTTACAAGAAAAACTAGAGGCCAATAGCTCTCATGAACATAGAGGCAAAAATCCTGAATGATAAATTAGCAAACAGAATTTAGCCATATCTAAAAGGGGTAATATGCCCTGGAATTCCCACATAGTCTTTCTCAGTCCATTCCCCCCACCCCCCAAGCACCAAGCAATCACTGTTGGATTTCCTTTAAGCATAGATTAATTCTGCTTATTCGAGATCATTCTTTGGCATTTGGCTTCTTTCATTCAGAATAATGTATCTGAGATTCTGAGATTCATCCTTGTATATATCAGTTATTTATTTTCATTGCTGTGTAATATTTCCTCATACGAATAAACCATTCTGTTGTTGATGGATATTTGATTTGTGTCAAGTTTTTAGCTCTAATGACTAAAGCTGCTACAAAAATTCTAATAGAAGTCTTAGCAAGGACTGAGGTGTACATTTATCTTAGGTAAATAAGTAGGAGTAAGTAGAATTGCTGGATCAAAGGGTAGGAGTATACTTAACTTTTTAAGAAATGAACAAGACTGTTTCCAAAAGGGTTTTACTATTTTATACTCCTTCCTCCTCCATCTTCTACTTGGCCAATGTGGCCTTAAACAACCCTGAGAAACTGAACCATGCCTGAAATAGGCAAGTTGGTTGTGCAATAGAGGTTCTGAGAGAAAGGGTCCACCTCTTCGGATTTCCTCATTTGCCATTAGCCTTCCTCCATATTCCTCCATTAGTCATAACATGACCTTATACAGCTGCTCTGAGGCTAAGGGGCAGATGCTATCACTGAGGCTCCCTGAGCAGCTGTCAACATGATTCCCATGGGGATGAGGACCTCTGGGATGTCTTACTTCACAATGTGATTATTGACTAACATAATAACTCTTATGTTAGTGTCATTTCGTAGGATATACACAGGGATAAAGCTGAAATGGCAACAGCCTGCCAGGAGGTTCTGGGGATAGGCCCAATATAATCTCATTTCAAGAGATTGTAAATTAGAGTCGCATTTTGGAGAGTGATTTGGTAACAGCTAATATATTTAATATAATTATTTTAAAAGATGAACCTGTACAAATGTATGGAATTACATATGAGGATATTTACTGTGGCATTATTTATAGTAGCAAAAAAACAGGAAAAAATGTAATGTTCATTAGCAACATACTCATTAAGTTAACGATAGACATATTCATAAAGTGAATATTTATTAAGCAATCACTTCAAATGTGAGAGATATGTAAGTGCTAATACGGAAAGGTTTAATACACTCACACACATTTCTGTATGGATCCACTGGAAACTAAAATTCGCACTTAGCTCTAGGAGATGGATCAGGAGAATCAAGCTGACAGGAAGAGGGATATTTACATTTTGACTTTTATCCTTCTCTACAATTTTAATTTTAAAATATGAACAGTACTAATTTCATGATATATGAAAGTTGTTTTTAAAAATATGCATAAACATTTAAAATGTTATTTTGCTATTTTACTCAGCAACTCACCTATCCCCACTTTTATGTAGTTTTTTTTTTTATTTGTACATATTCATTGTTAGTTCTTCAACCTTTGCCCATCACTTCAAGCAGCTCAGGGAGATGATCCATTTGCATTTGAAGACCTATAAGGAAAATGTACAGTTTTGCATAGCCACTGTTGGAACATAAGCATGTTGGAGTGATTGGAAAGGGCTATGGCATAAGCAGTTCATTAGGTTGCATATATGGCTGATACTCTATTTTTCTCTTACCAGGATTCCCGTAACTTTGGGCAGAGGGAATGTTGTTGGGGAGTGCAGGGATCATTTAAGAAGATGGGGCTTATGAGGACTTGGAGATCTAGAGAGAACTTTCAACAGAAGACCATTTGATGGCCTCTGGGTTTTTGATGTGTGCCATGCAGCCATTTGTGGGTTCCTCAGCTTGGGGGTAGTGTAGACGGAATTGAAGAAGCCCAGAGGTGAGGAGTTGGCTGACTATTCACAGCTTGAGCTGTTGGCAACAACCAGGTCATAAGGCCTGGGAGGAAGGCAGCTTGGGTGCTGAGAAGTTCCTGCCTAGGGAGATTTCAAGTTTGCCTATTAAATAAAGATTTTCAGTGCTCTGAAATCTGATGAGCCTCAGAAGGGAGGGGCTGTAAGTTTCTCTGGCTTTCCCTTGACAGCATCCCTAGTGTACCTTTTGAACCTGGTCAAATTGTTCCTCAGTGAATAACTTTCCTTGGGGACAGATAGGGAAAAGAAAGGAAGGAGAGAGATGGGGAGGGAGATAGCTGATTCCCCTCAGCACCTTTATTTCTGGACTTTTTTCCTAAGTTCCAGTGTATGAACAATTTTCTTCTGTGCTGTGAGTGAATACTGTCTCTGGAGAATGGCTCAGTCCTAGCCAGGCAGGTGTTAGCCAGGGTGGATCCCTAGAGAGCTGTGGAACTTTCTAGGCCAGTCCCCTTCTTTGGAGGTGAGGGTCTTTCAGGGGTTCTCCACTGTGATGGAGACAGTTGGAAAGTATCAGTTTGAAAGAGCCTGGACCTGGCTGCCTATAAGAGAAAGGAAAAATAAAGCGTTAAAAGTGGGCTAGGGGAGCTGCATAGTGGATAAGGTCTACATCAAATTCTTCCTCCATCACAGAGGGAAAATTCAACTTTTCTCTGCCCAGTGGTGGTGATAGGCATAGCTCTCTGCCATTACGTAAGACTCTGATCTCATTTCTCTTCCTCTCTTCCTAACATCTGATTGACATTTTGTAGGGGCTTTCCAGGGAGGGAGACTACAGGTTGACTGGGCAATGCTTTAGTGAAGAATGAATGGAGAGAAAGCTGGTCAGGAAGTACACTCTTTTCTCATTCACCGACTTGATCTTTCATTCATTGATTATTCACTCAACAAATATTTAAATAGTATATACTTACTCTGTATCAAAATCAGTTCTTGGCACTAGTGACACATCAATTAATAAGAAATACAAAGCACTTTCAAAGTACTTAATTCTAATGTAATATTTAGATAATAAATGAATAAACAAGTAAAAGTATAACAGCTTTTCAGGTCTTGATGATAGCCAGTAAGAAGAAAAATACAGTCTAATGAGAGATTATAGAGTGAAGGGGTATATGTGTTGTTTTAGAAGGGTCCTCTGAAGGGGAAACATTTAGGCAAAGATCTGAATGAGGTGAGAGGTAGAGCCCAGACATCCTAAGGAGCTCAGTGTGATCCATCTTGGTGTCTTCTGACACTTCCTTACTCCCAGGACTCTGAAGAAAATAGGAGTTCATAGATAAGTATATCTACTCTGGGGCCTTTTCTAAGCTGCTCTATGGGCCTGAGACCATGGGAAAGTAGATTCAGGAACAGACTGCCCATTTGGAGTTCACTCTCTCTTCTGGATCATTAAGGTCTTGGGCAAGGTAGGGGATGTTGACTCTGATCCACAGCCTCTTCTCTCCTGGCTCCAGGTGAAGACTGTGCAGTACAGATGTGAATTGATGATTAAAGTTTCAAACACTTCACTCCTTCTGGACCCCTCTTTCTCTTGTATCATCTGGTGACAAGAGGAACTGAAATTTCAGAGCAAGAGGCTGCCAACTGGGAGCCATCCAGGCTCTGCCTGCTTGGAGGAAACACATTTACTGAGGTAAGAGATGGGGAGATGGCTTTCCATCATAGGAAGAAAGAGGAAGAAGTGGGTAATCTACTCTAGGGAACTAGCTTCCCAGAAGTTAGAGAAAGACGTCATACTTTGTCTAAAAGTAGCTCTCATCTTATGACATTATCCTAGAAAAAGCCCACTTCCCAGCTACCCAGCCTCACCAACATGCAGAAGTGATTATAAAAAAAACTGAAGTGAAACTTTAAAATTAACAATGCAAATGGATCCTATGTTCAGAGGAAATAAAGGAAGGAAGTAACCATATCTGGGTGGGATTGGTTGGAAATACTTAAAAATGTTGAGATGCAGCAGGTTTTTGCAGGAAAGGGACATAAAAACAGAGAAGATAGTTTAGTTTACTCAAGATGGAAGGAGGTTGGTGGTATCAATGAGCATGTGTCAGGAAAGTTGACAGGGTGGCAAGTCAGAGCAGAGTTAAAGACAGGATGTACAGTGAATTGAAAGATGAGGGTGCATATTGAGTTGAGTGGGTTTTCATGCTTATTGTACGGTGGAGTCTAGGAGCAGGAGAGGAATATTTCTTCAATCTGGAAATATCTTTACCCTTTTGAGATCAAAAGCAGTTATCTCTCCTTTGCTTTCTAGATACACAAGGAGCATGAGCACAGGACTAAATGTTGGGCAATCACTCCAGTGCCATTGAATTTTATCTCCTTGGCTTCCCTGGCTCTGAAGAGGTACACCATGTTCTTTTTGCTACCTTCTTCCTCTTCCACTCAGTGACATTAATGGGAAACACAGTTATCATCATGATTGTCTGTGTTGAGAAACGTCTGCAGTCTCCCATGTATTTCTTCCTTGGTCACCTCTCTGTCCTGGAGATCCTGGTCACAACCATTATTGTCCCCATGATGCTGTGGGGGTTGCTGCTTCTTGGAATGCAGACAATATCTTTGCCTGTATGTGTTGCCCAAGTCTTTCTCTACCTTGCTTTGGGGACCACAGAGTTTGCATTACTGGGAGTGATGACTGTGGACCGTTATGTGGCTGTGTGTAACCCTTTGAGGTAGGTACATCATCATTATGAACAGTTGCACCTGCATCTTGGTAATGATTTTGTCCTGGGTGTTTGGGTTCCTTTTCCAAATCTGGCCAGTCTATGCCACGTTTCAGCTTACCTACTGCAAATCAAATGTGGTGAACAATTTTTTCTGTGACAGAGGGCAATTGCTCAAGCTTTCCTGTGATGATACTCTTTTCATAGAATTCATCCTCTTCTTAATGGCTGTTTTTATTCTTTTTGGCTCTTGATACTTACAATAGTCTCCTACACCTACATCATCTCCGCCATCCTCAAGATCCCTTCAGCCTCTGGCCAGAGGAAAGCCTTCTCTACTTGTGCCTCCCACTTCACCTGTGTTGTGACTGGCTACGGTAGCTGCTTGTTCCTTTATGTGAAGCCCAAGCAAACACAGGCAGCTGATTTCAATCGGGTAGTTTCTTTGATGATTTCAGTTGTGACGCCTTTCCTCAACCCTTTCATCTTCAGGCTTCAGAATGACAAAGTCATAGAAGTCTTTTGGGATGGGTCAAAACACAGCTGTCATCTATTTAGGAACTACCTTTGCCTTCGGCAGTTTTACATGGGAAAACACTTATCAAGAGTTTCTGAGTAAATCTGAAAAGTACTTCTTATTTTTGAGCTACAGCATAATCATTATTATCATCAAATAAGCTGTGTGCAACAAAAGATTCATAAATTCCTGGCCATGGTTTTCCACTTAGTTGGTTGTTACATGAAAATTCTCTTCATTAATTTTTAAGATACAAGCACACACACAAACATATTATATGCTCTTCTCTACTTATAATACATTTCACAATAAAATTTTAAAATTAAATGTAAAGTGATATGTGTGACATTTAGACTTTGGAACAGGAAAGGCAAGGAAAAGAAGTTCTCTGTCTGCCACAAAGGAGGGAAGGTGGTGGAGCTGCTGTGCTAGGAGATGAAGTGACAGGAGAGAGCTGGCTTTGTGGCATGAGTGGGTTAAGGGAGAGTGCAGAGAGGGCAGAGAGAGATACAGCCTCTGGCCCTCTACCTGCATTTCTCACATTCTTCAATCCTGACATGACCCATGATAACTCCCCTGCTTTCTTGGCCCCATTATTTGTTCATCCTCTCCAGCTCAGTTTCTTTCCTGATTCTTCTTTGTTTCTCTCTTTCTGTGATTCCAGTTCCCTATTTCATTTTTGGGTTCCCTTTGCCTCTCCCTCCTCACAAACCCCAAGTTTACCATGTTATTATCAGCCCTGCACAGTACTGCCCTAAAACTTCATTACTGGAAATGCCCAACTTCACCCCTCCTCCTGACCAGCCCGCACTGCTCCTAAACAATGTTTCAATTTCTTATACAATAGGCACAATTTTATCCACTGCAGCATTTTTATAATAATAAAATATTGATAACCCAATGGGATATCAATAGGTGACTGGTAAAGTTGTTTCATCTATGCAATGAAATATTGTGCATCTGTAAAAAGAATGAGAATGTCTCTCTGCAATGATTAGAAACGATGTCCAAGTGATATATTTTTTGTTACACTCATTATGATGTGCTACCGTCAACTCCATCCATTACCACACATTTACAATTGACATTATTAAACATTCTACATACATCCAGCATCAGCACCCCCTCCTCAACCCATATTTCATCTCCCACCAACCTACATTCCATCGCCCAACTCCATAAGTCTACTCAGGGAATTTAGTTCACATCAGTGAGAGCATACAATATTCGTTCTTTTGTGTCTGGCTTATTTCACTCAACATAATGTCCTCAAGGTTCCTCTAGGTTGTTATGTACTTCCCCAATTGATTTCTTCTTAGAGGTGAATAGTATTCCATCGTATTTATTTACCACATTTGGTTTATCCATTCATCAGTTGATGGACACTTAGGCTGTTTCTATCTTTTAGAAACTGTGACTAATGCCACTATGAACACTGATGTGCAAATAACTGTTCACATCTTTGTTTTCAGTTCTTCTGAATGTATTCGTACTAGCAGTATTGCCAGATCACATGGTATTCTATATTTAGTTTCCTGAGGAACGGCCAAATCATCTTCCACATAGGCTGCACCATTTTACACTCACACCAACAGTGGACATAGGGTTCCTATATCTCCACATCCTCTCCAGCATTTGTAGTTTTCTGTTTTTTTTTTTTTTTTAATGACCAGTCTGCATGGTGTGAAATGATATCTCATTGTAGTTTTGATCCGCATTTCCCTAATAGCTAGTGAGGTTGTGCCTTTTGGCCATTTGTATTTCCTCTTTGGAAAAATTTCTATTCAAGTCTTTTACCCATTTTTAAATTGGGTTGCTAGTCATTTTGTTGTTAAGTTGTATGATCTCTTTATATAACATGGAAATCAAACCCTTGTCCGATATGTGGTTTCTGAAGAATTTTTCCCATTGAGCTGTCTGCCATTTCACCTTCTTAACAAAAGCATTTGAAATACAAAAGTGTTTAATTTTGAGGCTGTCCGTTTATCTCTTTTTTTCTTTCATTGCTGATGCTTAGGGTGTAAGATTCAAGAAACCACCACCTACCACAAGATCTTGAAGATGTTTCCCTACATTTTCTTCTAGGAATTTTATGGTTCTAGTTTTTATATTTAGGTTCTTGATGCATTTTGAGTTAATTTTTGTACAAAGTGTGAGATAGGGGTCCTCTTTCTTTCTTTTAGATAGGGATATCCAGTTTTCCCAGTACCATTTGTTGAATAGGCTATTCTGACCCAGCTGAGGCGGTTTGACAGCCTTGTCAAAAGACACTGACCATAGATGTGAGGGTTTGTTTCTGAACTCTCAATTCAATTCCATTGGTCAACATGTCTAGCTTTATGCCAGTACCATGCTGTTTTTATCACTGTAGCTAAGTAATATGCTTTAAAGTTAGGAAGCAAGAGCCCTCCAACTTCGTTCTTCTTTTTAAATATATTTTTGGCTATTCAGGGACCCTTACCCTTCCAGATAAATTGGATAATTGGCTTTTCCAATCCTACAAAGAATTGGAATTTTTATTGGGATTGTGTTAAATCGGTATATTAGCTTGTGCAGAATTGACATCTTAATGATATTTAGTCTTCCAACCCATGAACACAGAATATTTTTCCATTTATTTAGATCATATTTGGTTTCTTTTAGCAATATTTTATAGTTTTATGAATGCAGGTTCTTTATGCCCTTGGCTAAGCTTATTCCTAAATATTTGATTCTTTTAGTTGTTATTTTAAATGGAATTTTTTTCTGACTTCCTTCTTCAGATTGCTCATTAATAGTGTATAGAAATGCTATTGACTTTTGCAGGGTTTTTTTTCCACTTTATTTTCAAAGAGGCTTTAGGTTACAGAAAAGTCACATAGAAAATACAGGAGATACCCGTATACCCCACCCCCCTCACATTTTCCGCTGTTAATAACATCTTACATGAGTATAGTACATTTGTTACAATTGATGAACAAATATTGAAGCATTGCTACTAGCCATGGTCAATGGTTTACATAATGGTTTACATTTTTCACTGTACACTTTTAGAGGTTTTGACAAAATGTATATTGGTCTGTATCTGCCATTGCAAGATCATGCAGAACAATTCCAATGCCCTAAAAATAACCTATGTTCCACTTATTCTTCCCTCCCCCTTTCCTTGGAACCTATGGTAACCACTAAGGTTTTTCTTTTCTTTTCTTTTTTTTTTTTTTTGAATAAGGGTAATAGTTACATGCATTAATATTGAGGGCCTGACTTACTGGTCTGTTATCTTTTATTAGGCACTATCTATGCACTTGAGAGATTCTTGCCCTTCTATTTGAGAATGTAGCAGGACTCCCCAGGATGAGAGTTTAATAATTTCTTGTTTATTCTGTGGTCTCCACCCACTAAGATAACACCCTATGACAAGAGAAATACACTTATATTCCATAGAAGCATGCCCCAGGTACATCCTTTCCCACATATCCCCCCACCATCGACGCCCTGCACCAGTGACCCTCCCCTGCCATATTTGCCAAAAGAATATTCCCACAATTGTAGTTTTAATAACAGACCTACAGATCCCCAGAGTTCACCTGTTGCGTCCTCCAGCCCTCCCCCCAGTTCCATGGATAGTTCAACCTAATCTCCCCTGCCCTGCTCACCCTCACATTCCAGCAGCGGCGACCCCACTCACATTCCTGGACCACCATCACCCCATCCACTGCCAAACCATCCCGTTCCATCTTATCATGGGTTTTGCCCATTTTGAACATCGGCTCACCACACTCTACTCCCTTTCTGTCTCCTGATAACCTATCTTCTAGACTCTAGTTCTGTGAGTCAATATGCAAAGTATTAATAATAGAGAAAACTGTGTGTGAGGGGGCTTATATGGGAACTCTGTACTTTCTGCCTGATTTTTCTGTAAACTTACAATTTCTCTAATAAAAAATTGGGGGCATAAATTATGAGAACTTTTTCTAGAGCTTAATATAGAAGCTAGGAGATTAAGAAGATTATTAGAAGACAAGGAAATATAATCTTACTATGTTTTCCCAGAGAATCACCAGATATTCGTGAACTGTTGTAATACCTACCAGACAGAGAGAATTAAATCACAAAGTTTTGTGGGTTTTTTTCATTAATATTCATTATTTAGTAGTGTAGATTGGCAAAGAAAAAATATATAATTAAAACTCATTGTTAATGCATTGCATTTTCAAAATAGTCACAATTGTGATACATGGTAAACATTGATTACCACTGAACACAGTTGATATAGGTTTCTGGGTTTGTTTGTGTTTTTTTGACTCACAGGATTTTTATTAGTATGGGGGGACATGGGTCATCGTGGAGGGAATCCTCAGTGCAGGAACCAGGGTATGGGAAATTTCAGGGGCCCCTCCTGGGGCCAAGGAACTGGGGCAAGTCTGCAGGGGAGAGCAGGACGGCCCTCCTGGTATTCAGGAGAAGGTAAATTTGAGTTGCTCTTTAATATTTTTGAGTGTCTGTAAACAAGTTCCTCTTGGGAGGGATCACTGGGTACCACCTCTCCCCAGGATGGACAAATCTCCACCTCCCTAACTGATTCCCTTAGCCCTTATCCTACCCTTTCTAATCTCTCTGCCCCATCCCTTCCCTAAGAAAATATCAGGGATATCCACTGGTCTGTGTGTTTGAAAGGAGTCCTGCACTTGGTGACACTGTCCCTGTTCTTCAGTTCCTCAGGTGGACCAGGGTCCCCAAACACTTCACCCTGGCCTGGCTTTCAAGGTGTGAGATCTCTCATTACCAATCCTTTTCCAAGCCTTCTCTTGCCCTAGCTCCCTAAGTGTCCCTTATTCACGCAAGAGCACTTGCCAGCCCCTTGGACTTTGCCCAGGCTGTTCCCTTTGCCTGGAACGCCATTCTCTCAAGAAATCCTTGTCTGTGAAAAATTTGACCTTGATGATCTACAGATCCTCCTGCCTCAGGCCTTGGCACTTACCTCCACTGGGGGCATTCTTTTTTTT
>JAQZBX010058686.1:6389-17785 GCA_029593785.1 Cabassous unicinctus
AAAAAAAAAAACACTTTCTCTGATCATAACGGAATGAAGCTGGAAATCAATAATGGACAGAAAAATGGAAAATTCATAAATATATGAAGATTAAACAACACACTCTTAAAAAATTAGTGGTCAAAGAAGAAATTGCAAGAAAATTCAGCAAATATCTTGAGATAAATGAAAATGAGAATACATCAAAACCTATGGATTACCACAAAGGCAATGCTGGGAGGGAAATTTATAGCCCTCAATGCTTACTATAAAAAAGAAGAAAGCCAAAATGAAGATCTAACTGCATACCTGGAAGAACGAGAAAAAGAACAGCAAACTAATCACAAACCAAGCCAAAAGAAAGAAATAGCAAAAAGTAGAGCAGAAATCAATGAAATTGAGAACAACAACAACAACAACAAAACAATAGAGAGAATCAAGAAAACCAAAAGTTGGTTCTTTAAGAAGATCAACAAAATTGACAAACCCTTAGGTAGACTGACAAAGATAAAAAGAGAGAAGACACAAATATAATCAGAAATGAGAGGGGAACTATTACCAGTGACCTCACAGAAATGAGAGAGATCATAAGAGGATACTATGAACAAGTGTATGCCAAAAAACTAGAAAATGCAGATGAGATGGACAAATTCCTGTAAACACTTTAACTACCTACACTGACTTTAGAAGAAATAGGAGACCTCAACAAACCATACATAAGTGAAGAGATTGAAACAGTCACCAAAACCTTCCCAAATATGAAAAGCCTACAGCTAGCATTGTACTCAATGGTGGAAGACTGAAAGCTTTTTTGCAAAGATCAGGAAAAAGACAAGGAAGCCCACTGTCAACATTATTATACAATATTTTGCTAGAAGTTCTAGCTAGAGCAATTAGGCTAGACAAAGAAATAAAAGACACCCAAATAGGAAAGGAAGAAGTAAAACTTTCACTATTCACTGATGGCATGATACTGTATCTAGAAAATCCTGAAAAATCCATGACAAAACTACTAGAATCAATAGATGAGTTCAGCAAAGTGGTGGGGTAGAAGGTTAATATGCAAAAATCAATAACATTTCGATACACTACTGATGTGCAATCTGATTAAGTATTCAGAAATAAAAATTCCATTTATAATAGTGACTAAAACAATCAAATACTTAATAATAAACTTAACCAAGGCATAAAAGACCTATATTCAGAAAACTACAAAACATTGCTAAAAGAAACTGAACAAGACTTAAATAAATTGAAGGACATTCTGTGTTTATGGATTGGAAGACTAAATAAGGTTAAGATGTCAATTCTATGCAAACTAATTTACAGATTCAGTGCAATCCCAATAAAAATCTCAACAGCCTTTTTCTACAGAAATAAGAAAGCCAGTAATCAAATTTATTTGGAAGTGTAAGGGGTCCTGAATAGCCAAAAATGTCTTTAAAAAGAACAAAGTTCGAGGATTCTCACTTCCTGACTTTAAAGCATATTGCTTAGCTACAGTGGTAAAAACAAACTAACTAACTAACAAAAAACAAACAGCATGGCACTGGCATAAGGACAGACAGGTTGACCAATGGAACTGAATTGAGAATTCAGAAATCGTCCCTCATGTTTTCAGTCAAATGATTTTTCACAAGGCTGTTAAGCCCATCTAGCTGTGCCAGAACAGTCTTTTTAACAAATGGTGCTGGGAGAACTGGATATCCATATCCAAAAGAAAGAAAGAAGACCCCTATCTCACACCTTATACAAAGTTAACTCAAAATGGATCAAGGATTTAAATATAAAAACAACAACCATAAAATTTCTAGAATAAAATGTAAGAAAACGTCTGTAAGATCTTGTGGTAGGTGGTAGTTTCTTAAACCTTATGCCAAAGCATAGGTAACAAAAGAAACCATAGATAAATGAGACTTCCTCAAAATTCCTTTGTACCTCAAAGGACTTTGTCAAAAGGGAGAAAAGGCAGCCAACTCAATGGGATAAAATATTTGGCAATCACATATCTAATAAGGATTTACTATCCATGATCTATAAGGAGATCATACAACTCAACAATAAAAAGACAAAGTATCAAATTGAAAAATGGGCAAAATACTTGAAAAGACAACTGTACAAAGAAGAAATACAAATGGTGAAGAAATACATGAAAAAAAGTTCAACATCACTAGCGATTAGCAAAAGTCAATCGAAACTATAATGAGATATCATTTCACACCTATTAGACTGGCCCCTTTTAAAGAGTCAGAAAACTGTGAATGTTGGAGTGGAAGAGGAGAGTAAGGAATGCTTAATTCACTGCTGGTGGGAATGTACAATTTTACAGAAACTTTGGAGGACTGTTTGGCTGTTCCTAAGGAAGTTGAATATAGACTTGCAAATGGACCCAGAAGTAACATTGCTAGGTATATACCCTGAAGAACTGAAAGCAGTGACATAAATAGAACTCTGAACACTGATGTTCATAGCAGTGTTATTCATGAGAGCTAAAATTTGGAATAAACCCAGGTGTCCATCAACTGATGAATGGATAAATAAATTGTGAAGTATACATACAATGGATTATTATGCAGCAGTAAAAAGAAATGAACGCATGAAACATACGACAACATGGATGAACCTGGAGGACAGTATGTTAAGCAAAGCAAACCAGACACAAAGGTACAAATACTGGATGATTGCCCTATTATGAACCAAATATATTTTGTGAAATATAAATGTATTATGTGAAATATGATTATGGGTAGAACTGCATATATAAGACTGTTTTTCTTTGAAGCTGGACAAATGTAAGTTAATAATATAAAATGTTAATATCAGACAAAAAAACATTACTCTAAGTAAAGAAGACCAGACACAGAGTACTACATATTGTATTGTTCCATTTATATAAATGGTAAATATAAATCAGTTTATAAAATGAAAGGAGATTAGTGGTTATGTAGGACTGAGGAAGGAATTCTAAAGAGGGTGGAGTCTTTCTTTTTTGGAGTAATGAAATCATTCTAAAATTTTTGAGATGATGAATGTAGAACTTTGTGATTGTACTAAAAGCTATTGATTATATTCTTTGGATATAATAGCCAGAAACACCAGCTATATACAGTGGGGGAAGCATAGAGAGATTGAGAGGTAAGGAATTTTCTTGTTTGTTTTTTGTTTATTATTATTACTACTGAAATAATGAAAATGCTCTAATAATGATTGAAGTGATGAATGCAAAACTATGTGATTATAGCTAGTACCATTGACTGTATACTTTGGATGAATTGTATATTTATTAATATGTATCAATAAAATTGATTTTATTGATTAAAAAGGACAGATTCACTGATAAAAGGAATGAAATTAAGAGTTCAGAAATAGACCCTCAATTTTAAGTTCAAATGATTTTTGGTAAGCCTACCAAATCCACTTTTCTGGGCCAGAAACGTCTCATCAATAAATGGTGTTCAGTGTACTGGATATCCATAATGAAAAGAATGAAAGATAAGCCCTATCTCACCCTCTATAAAAAATCAACTCAAAGTGGATCAAAGACCTAAACATAAAAGCCAGGACCATAAAACTCCTAGAAGATGATGTAGGGAAACATCTCTAAGAGTTTGTAGTAGGTAGGGGTCTCTTAAATGTTACACCGAAACCTTACACCAAAAGGAAAACAAAGATAATTGGGACCTCCTGAAAATTTAACACTTCTCCACCAAAAAGGACTTTGTGAAGACGGTAAAAAGGCAGGCTATGCAATTTGAGAAAATATTTGGAAAATCACATCTGACAAGGGTCTAATATCCACTATACAAAGAGATCCAACAACTCAACAATAAAAAGACAAATGACCCAATTAAAAATGGGCAAAAAACCTGAATAGACATTTTTCTAAAAAAGAAATACAAATGGTGAAAAAAGACATGAAAAACTGTTCAACATCACTGGCTATTAAGGAAATGCATATCAAAGCTAAAATGAGACCTCATTTCACACCTACTAGAATGGCAACAATTTACAAAACATAAAAGTACAGGTGTTAGAGAGGATGTGGAAAGATAGAAATGCTTATTCACTGTTAGTGGGAATGTAGGATCGTACAGCCACTGTGGAAATCTGTTTGGTGGTTTCTAAGGAAGTTGGATATAGATTTACCATGTGACCCAGAAATAATACTACTAGGTATATAACCCAGAAGAACTGAGAGCAGTGACATGAACAGACATCTGCACACCGATGCTCATAGCGACATTATTCACAATTGCCAAAAGATGGAATCAACCCAGGTGTCCATCAACTGAAGAATGGATAAACAAACTGTGTTATGTACATATGATTGAATATTATTAAGCAGTAAGAATTAATGAAGTCGTGAAGCATATGACAACAAAGATGAACCTATAGGACATTATGTTAAGTGAGGCAAACCACACACAAAAGGAGAAATACTATATGATTTTGTTATTATTACTAAATATAATAAGCAAAATCATGGAGTTAATAACAGAATCTGTCACCAGAAAATAGAATGTGGTTACAGAATGGAAAAACTGAAGTTTAATCTTTGCAGAATTGGTAAAAATTTGTTTGTGTATGTTTGGAAATGAAGGAAAATGTGAAAGCATATCATAGGATTTATGATTAGTAGTGTTACCATATGGATATTATAGTAGTTTGTTTTTTCTTAATTTTTTTCTTTTTTTAAGTAATGAAAATGCTCTAATATTGATTGAAATGATGAATGCACAGCTCTGAGATTTTACCAAATGCCATTGATTTTCCACTTTAGTAACTTGTATGGCTTAGGAACAAAAAAAATTAATATGGTGTGTTGGCAGAAAAATACACCAAATGTAAGATATGTACCATAGTTAGAAGTAATACACTGAGGATGTTCATTCATAATTTATTACATGGTTCACAATAATACAAGGTAATCATGGTGGAGTGATGTGTGGGAGACCTCTATGATGTTATGCATGTTGTTCTGTAAGCTCACAACTTTTACTATACACTTGTTGTTTATGTATGTTCATGTATGAATAATATACTTTAATAAATTTTTAATGGGAAAAAACACCCAGTTAGAGAGAAATACGTAATTTAATATGAGGTTTTGAAGAGAAAAGGTCTGGGCATAAAGGTAAATTTGGGAGCCATTGTAATGTCATATATAAAGGTTTTATTTTAAACTGTGATTAAAACATAATATACTTGTTGTTCTCAAAAACCCAGTGAGGGGAGAAACACACAAAAAAATAATAAATTGATAATACAGGACTGTGGGTGGGGTGCAGCACTAGAGGTTATCTCAGAGTGCAACAGGGTGTTCAATGGGTACCTAAGGGTCTCCAGAATCCATAGTTATAGTTGATAGAACAATGTCACTGAAGTTCAGGGTTTTTTATTCTGTTCCAAGCAACTGGACAAAATAATTTGATCTTTGCAAAAGAAAAATTGTAATAATTTTATGATAATTCAATAATAATCTTATAAGCCATCAAATATATGGCTATGACTATTAACCAGAATAAACTTTATGAAAACAAGCTTTAAAAATAGTAAAATCCTTACAACAATGATCTGTTTTAATTGGGGTCTGTCCCATTTCAGATCCTAGTATACAGCCCAGTTTAGAGATAATGTAATGGTTGTTATGAAAATTGGCCAAGCCCCACAGCTCTTCTGTGGTGAAATGGGTACACAAACTCAGATTGTTCTGACTCTGAAATTCAAGCTCTAATTTAATCTCTTCTACTGAAACCCATTGACAGGGTCATGAATACAACCAAATTATTCATTAAGTCACCATTCATTAAATTCACACTTAGTAAGTCTCTCCTATATGTTTCTTGATAGTCATGTCCCACTCAATCATAGAGTTTCTCAAGAACTTTTTTCAGTGCTGCCTTTACTTCTTTCTTCCTCAGGGTATAGATGAGTGGATTCAGAATGGGAGTCACTGCAGTGCAGAAGAGGGAAATAACCTTTCCCTGGTCCTTGGATCTACTCTTGGCTGGCTGAAGATACATGAAATGATGGTTCCATAGAAGATGATGACCACCAACAGGTAGGAAGAACAGGTCCAAAACGTTTTATGTCATCCAATGGTTGACTTGATCTTCAAAATTGCTTGAGCAATGTACCCATAGGAGGTTAGGATGAGTGACAAAGGCACCAACAGGAATAATATGCTAGCCACAAAGAGCTCAGCCTCTTTGAATATGGTGCCCACACATGACAACTTGATTAGCACAGGGACCTCACAGGAGAAATGATCCACTTGGTGATGACCACAAAATGGCAGCTGAAGGGTAAGTATGGACTGAATCAATGTTGTGGCCACACCATTTAGTCATGCCAAAGAGTTCTAGACATGGCAGAGTGAAGGATGCATGAAAAAAGCATAATGTAGAGGATGGCAAACAGCAACATAGTGATCATAGAACATCACAGCCAGGATGATACACTCAGTGGAGCCCAATGCAAGGGAGACATAAGAGTTGAATCACAAACACTCCATATGTCAGATTTATCTTAACCCTACAGGTTGACTAGAAGCTGGGGAATGATACTGTTGGTGAAGCAGAGGTCCAGGAAGGAGAGATGGGAGAGGAAAAAGTACAGAGGAGTGTGGAGTTTAGAGTCCAAGACAGACACTAAGATGATAGCAGTGTGGCCTAGAAGGGCCATGAGGTAAAGGGACAAGATCACTCTACAGAGAACCAGCTCCAACCAAAGCTTGTCTGAAAAACTCATCAGAATGACTCCAGGGAGGGCATTCTCATTGGTCTGCTGCATTATTTTCTCTTTGATCATTCACTCCAGAAGGATGAAGTCATATAATATATCAACCTCAGGGATTTATGTCAAATCCATGACAATTAAAACTCAGTGCTGGGAAATCAAACTTTGGAAATATGTGAAGAGAATTGGCCAAAGGAGAGAATACCAGTGTGTGATATCTTTGATTAGCCCATGAACACTGTCTATTGGCCATATTGAGGACAAAACTAAATGTCAGGACAAATTGTGGGAACATGGCCAACAGGTTAGACATATAAGTCTTGGCTCTCACTAAAACAACAAAGAAAAAGCCAAAGGCTTACATGGCGACCTGCTTTGGGGCACAGCAAACCAGGACACTGCTTACCAACACACAGAAGAGTGAGGCACAGAGAAACAAAGAAGCCAAAACAAGTAATGGTGAGTTATTTAACCTTCTGGCTGCTGTTAAGGGGTCCCCACCCCCACCCCCAAGATATTAAGCAAGGGTAAAACCCCTGGTGAATTGTATCTGAGAGTAGAGCAGACATCTACCTTCACAGGACAGTGCTCTGAGTCATCAAGGATGGTACTGGACAGATAGGGAAACAAGGAATAATTGGGGGTGCCTACCTTGGTGGCTGGAAGGGGCACACATATCTGGCCCTTAGGGCAGACAGACTAGTGGAGACTCTAGTCCCCTTCTCTAAATGGGAGTGTGATGGAAGATTCCCTGTGAGGAAGAGGAGTCTGGGAGAGTGGAGAGTGATTTTATTGCGGCAAGTTTAGTCAGCTGGGTACACCTTGAATATCAGAAGGGACCCTGACTCAACAGGAAGAGGACAGGGGGATCATCTCTGGCTGGTGATCATGCCCAGCCACTTAGGTAAAGAGAGGAATTACATCAGAGTGGAGGCAGAGACAGGCAGCCATCAGCACCACTCCACGTGACAGCAGGGGCTCTAACGTGCCCAAGGGAAAAGGGTCTGATAGACTTCTGAAAGGAAGGTTAGCCCAAGGATGCAGTATAGATCAGGGGAAGAATTCCTGCCTAGCATATATGAGGTTACTGGTTCGATTACTGGGTATTCCTTGTGAAGACATCCACCAAGTTATCAGGTATCGAGTTGAAACTTTATGACAGGGAACATATAGATATTTTCTTTGTATTAGCATTTCTTGGATCTCTCTTTTTTTTTTTAAAGGTTCATTTTCTTTTATTTCCCTTACTTTACTCACTAAAACCCAGTAAAAACCTGCAGAATGCAGGTGCAGGATGAGTGATTGAGAAACACCAGCAGCCTGAGAAGATCCTAAAAGGTCTAGAAAGAAGGCTGTTTTTCAGTGTTGTTTTTTTTTTTTCTGTCTCCTTTTATAAAAAAAAAATGAGTTGCTGCTCTCTTGTTTCTTGCTTATTTTTTATCCCCTCCCATTCTTTCTCTGCTTGTTTCTTTTTCTTACTTGTTTTTTTTTTATACTTTTGGTTACTGATCTATTCTAACTACACTATTTCTTTTCACTCCTTCATATTTATATCTTTTGTTTTCTGTTGTTGTTCTTTCATTGCACCTCTTTTATTTGGTCTCCAATTTTTTCTTGTTTGTATTTCTCCATCTACCCTTTTCCTCTGCACACTTTCTCTTTTTCTTTTCACTTTTTTCCCTCTCTATTTTCTCTTTTCTTTTCCCCTCTTCTCATCATTCCAGCATTTTAATCCATTCTATATCTTTTTTCTCTGTCCTGATTCTTATTTCATTGTTTCTATTCCATTTTCCTCATTTTATTCTTCTGTGCTTCTTACTCATGTTAATTTTTCAATTTCCTAGACCTTGTGTTTGCTCTCCTGCCTTTTACTATTACCATTACTATTATTCTTTTTGCCTTCCTATCTCATTCCTTTTCTTTTCTTCTAAATTTTTTCTTTCAGAGGAACATAGGCACACCTATCTTACAAAAAATGGATGAGTGGGGGCAAGATCCAGCTTGAGTGAGCTGTTTTGGAAAGACAAAGAGTAGGAGGCTTCAAGGCATCAATCTGGAGGAAGCTGTACAAAAAGATAAATTCCTCAAGGTGCTGCTGGCTTGATTCTTGATTACTGTAGTTCCTCTTCCTTGATTTGCAATTTTCTGTATATATCTATTTTGTATAACAACACTGTCTTTTTTCCTTCCCTCATCACTCCATCTTCTGCTTTCTGTTGTTGTTCTTACATTCCACCTCTCTTTGTTTAGTCCACAATTTTTCTGGTTTTTATTTCTACCTCATCTATCCTTCCTTTCTTTTATTAACATATTTTCTTTTTGTCTTTTCTGTTCTCTTTCTGTCTCTCCTCATCATACTCACCTTTTAATTCAGTCTATATATTTTTCTCTATTCAGTTTCCCATGTCAATGTTGTAACCCCACTTTTTTATTCCTATTAGTTTATACTGCTTACATGAGCTAAATATTCATTCTCCAAGGTCTTACATAGTGCCTCTTCTAACAATTACTATTTTTATTACTATTACCCTTTTACTTTTCTTACCTCTTTCACTTCCTCTTGCCCTAATATTTTCCCCCAAGGGAACATAGACAAGAGCAATGAAAGAGAATAAGAAGAAAAAAGTGTCAAAGAGAAAACTTAAAACACACACACAAGCAGCAATTAAATATAACCCTAGAGCAAAGAGAGAAGATAGTCAGCCTAATAAACCCATCAAGATAAAAAGGTGACCAAAGGGCAACAAAAAATTACATACCATACTAAGAACAAGAAGACATGGCCCAGTCCAATGAACCAACTAAAAATCAGTAGGAGGTGCAGAACATTGAACAATTAATCAAAGCTCTCCAAATAAATATCATGGGCCACCTTAATGAAGTGAAGGAAGAGATTAAGGATATAAGATGACACTGGGAGAACATACTGAAGAAATTGTAAAAATATATAAAAAGAAAACGGATATGATGGTGATGAATGGCACAATCCAAGTAATTAAAAAGACACTGAAGCACATAAAAGTAGAATTGAACAGGCAGAGGAAAGAATCAATGATGTGGAAGACAGTACATCTGAAATCAAACAGACAGTAGAACACATAGATACAAAGATAGAAAAAATCCAGCAGGTACATAGGGATTTGAATGACAAAACAAAACACACAGAGTTGTGCATTATGGGCATCCCAGAGGGAGAAGAGAAGGGAAACAGTATGGCAGGAGTGTTGGAGGAAATAATCACTGAAAATCCCCAACCCTATTGAAGGAGATAGATGTACAAGTCCAGGAAGTGCAGCATGCCCCAACAAGTATAAATCCCATCAGGCCTACTCCAAGATATATATTCATCAAACTGTCCAATGCTCAAGACAGAAAATACTGAAAGCAGCAAGAGAAAAGAGAACCATCACATGCAAGCAAAGCTCAATAAGGTTAAGTGCTGATTTCTCATCTGAAACCATGGAGGCAAGAAGGCAGTGGGTTGATATAGTTAAGGTAATAAAAGAAAAAAAACCTTCCAGCCAAGAATTCTCCATCCAGCAAAGCTGGCATTCAAAAATGATGAAGAGTTCAAAATATTCCCAGATAAAAAGAAATTAAGAATTTATGCCAATAAGAAACCTGCCCTTCAAGAAATACTAACGGTAGTTCTTCAGATTGAAAGGAAAAAATAGGAGAAAGAGAGTTGGAGGAGAGTGTAGTAAGAACAACTAAAAAGACAAAAAGAGAAATAGAAACAACATATGACATACATAATCCAAAAGAAAATACAGCTAATGTAAATAATTCTTTGAGAAGAATAACACTGAATGCTAATAGACTAAACTCACTAGTCAAGAGACACAGATTGGCAGAATGGATAAGGAAATATGGCCTATCTATATTTTCTCTACAAGAAACCCACTTTAGGTTCAGGGACAAAAGGAGGCAGAAAGTAAATGGCTGGAAAACAATCTTTCAAGTAAACAATAACCAAAAAGGGCAGGAGTAGTTATACTAATATTGGACAAAATAGACTTTAAATACAAAACTATTGTAAGAGGAAAATACATTATATATTAGTGAAAAGGGTGATCTTTCAAGAGGGAAGAACACTCATAAACATTTATACACCTAACAGGGGTCCTCAAAATACATGAGGCAAACACTGGAAAAACTAAGTGGAGAAATAAATGTTTCTACAATTATACTGGGGGACTTTAATAAACCATTATACCATTAGACAGAATATCTCAACAGAGAATCAATAAAGAAACAAAGACTTTGATGAATACATTATAGGATCTAGATCTAACAGGCATATACAGAAAACTATGCCCAAATACAGTGGAATATACATTCTTTTTGAGTGCACATGGATCATACACCAAGATAGACCACATGCAAGGGCACAGAAAAAATCTCAATGAATTCATAAAGATTGATATTATACAAAGTAATTTCTCTGACCACAATGGAATGAAATTGGAAAACAGTAAGGGCCAGAAAACCATATTAGGCACAAATAAAGTGAAGTTAAAAAATACACATTTAGACAAACAGTGGGTTAAAGAGGAAATCTCAAAAGAAATCAGTAACTACCTTGAAATACGTGAAAATGAGAACACAACATATCAAAACCTATTGGGTGCAGCAAAAGCTGTACTGAGAGTGAAATTCATAGCCATCAATGCATATAT
>JAQZBX010058687.1:0-17685 GCA_029593785.1 Cabassous unicinctus
TTAAGATTTTAGGAATTTCTGTGTACCCAATAATGTTATTTATAAATAAATCTACTTCTTCCTACATATTTGTTTGTTTATTGCTATATTGCATTGGCTGAGGGTCTCCAAAAGTGTTGAATAAAAGTAGTGAGAGCAATGTTTCCTTTATCTTGATCTTGGAGGTAACTATTTCAATATTTCACTAATAAATATGTTAGCATCAGGTTTTAGAGAACATTTCCTTCGATTTCTAATTTGCTGAGTTTTCATGATAAATGGATGTTAAATTTTGTCAGATGCTTTTTCTGCATTTGACATATCAAAATACTGTCATCACGCAATTTTTCGCCAAAACTGTATTTATGGTTAATTGCATATTTTGGTATGTGTGTGATAAAATCCAACTTAGTCAGGATGCATTATCCTCTTTATATATTGCTGGAGATGATTTGCTAATTATCTGGGATCATAAATAATTTTTGTCTGTAAATTTATTTTCTTGTAATGTGCCTGCCTTACCAAAAAGAAAAAAAAGTGCTCTTCTTAATTTTTCTTGTTTTTCTTGAAGTCTTCCTTTCCTGGCAGCTTCAAATTTAGCTAATTCATAAACAGTATGACATTGGTGAGAAAACTTAAATCACAAGTTTTGTTTATGATTGTTGAATATTTTGGAAACATTCTTTTTTGTTTAAGAAAATTTTGAATTGGAATTAACAGCGCAGAAAATTTTCAGTAAAACTCTTCTGCTACACAATGAACAGGAAATGGCAAATAACACAAGATGATTAAAAATCATTGTCTCCTATTTCTTTCAACAGTTCCATAAGCTGGTGATGATTCATAGCATTTGCACATTTATAAGGAATGATTTTTAACAACTATATCCATGACAGTTTTTATAGAGACTACTTCAGAAAACTAAGTACAGATATTTTCAATAAGTCTCATACAATGAAACAAAGCAATTAAGGAACGCATTGTTCTTTCTCTTGAGTATTCCAATAAATATGAATTTTCTATCTAACATAGCTCGGGCTCTGTCCTTACGATAAAAACTAATTTTTTCATATTTAGTTGAAATTCCTCTTTGATAGATTTGAAAGATTAAAAAATTTCTGTATCCTGAATTCAGTTTTTTTAGGTCATAATTGACAACCTTTCTTCATAAAATTGGGCTACCTAAAGTATATGTTTTACACAAAGTGGTTTGTATCTCTTATTTCAAATCACTCATCTAAATAAAAGTACTCACAATTTCTCAAATTCTGAATCAACTGATCTTTAATATTGTATGGTGGCTTAATTGAAGATCTACTTTTTGTAAAACGTCTTTTTTAGTATTTCCCTCAAAATTTTCTAACATTTTCACAACTGAAATAATAATTTATTTTACCATCTCATCACCAAAAATGACATTCTTTTTCTGTGCAAGAATTCAAACCATTTTATCACTGGCCAAACGGCAAGTTCAGACCCTGTGACATAATACTTAAAAGATTTCTGTTGGATATTGAATTCTGATCATTTGACTAATTTTGTTGATTCTTTTTTGACTGTTGAGAGAAAACTTTTTAAATATATATTTGCTGCAAATGTCTCAACATTGCCTATTTCAATATTTTTAAACAGCTTTTACATATTGCTTTGCTGCAATAAATTACAATTTTCATTGTAAAACACGTGAAATCTACTTTCTGTATCTTTGTTTTAACAAATGAATTTTATTGAAACATATTAGTAAAGCATAAAATCCATCCAAAGTGTACACTCAATGGTATTTTGCATAATCACATAGTTGTGCATTCATCACATCAATCATTATTAGAGCATTTTCATTATTTCAATAATAAAAATAAACAAAAAACAAAATATTCATCACCTCTCAGTCTATGCCTCCCCTGCTGTGCAACGCTATTTCTAACTATTTTTGCATATTTATTTATTTTAAAGCAGTTTTATTGAGCTATATTCACATATCATATGATCTATTCAAAGCGTATAATGAATGGGTCTTAGTTTCTTCACAATGTTGTGCCTTCATCACCAAAAAAGGTTTAGAACAATTTCATTATTTCAAAAACTCCACACCCCTTAGCAGTCACCTCATAATCCCTCTATCCTTCCACAGTCCTACATAACAACTAATCTAATTTCATCTTTATAAATCGATTTATATTTACATATTAAATTAATGTAATTATACAATATATAATACTTGGTGACTGGTTTCTTTCACTTAGCATAATGTGTGTGAGGTTTTTTTGTCTGATATTAACATCTTTTCTTTCTTTCTTTCTTCTCACCCGTGTACTTTTCCTTCCAAATGAATTTGGAATTATCTTTTCTATTTCTGTAAAGTAGGCTGTTGGCATTTTGATTGGTATTGCATTGAACCTATAAATCAGTTTGGGTAGGACTGACATACACAA
Organism: Cabassous unicinctus; assembly: GCA_029593785.1. Classification (NCBI taxonomy): domain Eukaryota; kingdom Metazoa; phylum Chordata; class Mammalia; order Cingulata; family Chlamyphoridae; genus Cabassous; species Cabassous unicinctus. The sequence goes on from JAQZBX010058687.1 coordinate 2,412, forward strand.
TATTTAATCTTCCAATCCATGAACACAAAATGTCTTTCCATTTGTTTAGGTCTTCATTGATTTCTTTTAGCATTGTTTTATAGTTTTCTGAATACAGGTCCTTTACTTCTTTGGTTAAATTGATTCCTAGGTATTTGAGTCCTTTTGTTGCTATTGTAAATGGAATTTTTTCCCTGATTTCCTCATATTGTTCAATACTAGTGTACAGATACATTATTTATTTTAATGTGGATCTTGTATCCTGCCACTTTGCTGAACTTGTTTATTAGTTCAAGTTGCTTTGTCGTAGACATTTCAGAATTTTCTAAACATAAAACCATGTCATCTGAGAATAGTGAGAGTTTTACTCTTTTCCTATTTGGATGTCTTTTTTTTTTTTTGTCTAAATGCTCTAGCTACAATGTCTAGCAAAATGGTGAATAACAGTGGTGACACTGGGCATACTTGTCTTGTTCCCAATCGTAGAGGGAAAGCTTTCAACCTTTCCCCATTGAGTATGATGTTGGCTGTGGGTTTTTCATATATGCCTTTTATCATATTGAGGAATTTTCCTTCTATTCCTATCTTTTGATGTGTTTTTATCAAGAAAGGATGCTGGATTTTGCAGAATGCCTTTTCTGCATCAATTGAGATGATCATGTGGTTTTTTCCTTCAATTTGTTAACGTGGTGTAGTACATGAATTGATTTTCTTATGTTGAACCAGTCTTGCATAACAGAAATAAATCCTACTTGGTTGTGGTGTACAATTCTTTTAATATGCTATTGGAGTCTATTTGCAAGTATTTTGTTGAGAATTTTTGCATCTATATTCATTAGAGAGATTGGTCTGTAATTTTCTTTTCTTGTAGTATGTTTATCTGGCTTTGGTATTAAGGTGATGTTGGCTACATAAAATATGCTGGGTAATTTTCCTTCCAATTTTTTGTAAGAGTTTGAACAAGATTGCTATTAATTCTTCTCAATGCTTGGTAGAATTCATGTGTGAAGCCATCTGTACCTGGACTTTTTTTGGGGAGATTATTGATGACTGATTCGATCTCTTTAAATGTGATTGCTTTGTTGAGTTCCTGTACTTCTTGTAGCATCAGTGTAAGTTGCTTGTGCATTTCTAGGAATTTGTCCATTTCATCTAGGTTGTCTAATTTGTTGCATAGTTTCTCATAATATCCTCTTATGATCCTTTTTATTTCTGTGGGGTCAGTCATAATTTTGCCTCTTTCATTTCTGATTTTAGTTATTTGCATCTTCCCCCTTTTTTGATTTGATAGTTTAGGGGTTTTTCAATTGATCTTCCCAAAGAACCAGCTTTTGGTTTTGTTGATTTTCTCTATTGTTTTTTAATTCTTAATTTCATTTATTTCTGCTCTGATCTTTATTATTTCTTTCCTTCTGCTTGCTTTGGGAATGGTATGCTGATCTTTTTCTACTTTCTCCAGTTTTTCAATTAGATGTTTGATTTTAATTCTGTTATGTTTTTTTTGTTTTTGTTTTTTTTTTACCGGGAGGTCCTGGGGATCAAACCCAGGTCCCTCCATATGGGAGATGGACGCCCAACCATTTGAGCCACATCCACCTCCCTCATGTTTTTTAATATAAGCATCGAGGGCTATAATTTCCCTCTCAGCACTTCTTTTGCTGAATCCCATAAGTGTATGCCAATTATCAAGTTTATTTAGATGAGCAAAAGCCCAAAATAGCCAAAAATAACTTTAAAAAGAACTAAGTTGGAGGACTCTCACCTCTTGACTTTAAAGCTACAGTGCTAAAAGCAGCACGGTACTTGCATAAAGATAGATATATTGACCAATGGAATAGAATTCAGAGTTCGGAAATAACCCCTCACATCTATAGTCATGTGATTTTTGACCAGGCTGTCAAAGCCACCCAGTCGGGCCAGAACAATCTATTCAACAAATGGTGCTGGGAGAACTGGATATCCATAGCTAAAAGAAAAAAGCAAGACCCCCTATCTCACACCTTATACAAAAATTAAGTCAAACTGGATCAAGGGCCTAAATATAAAAGCTACAACCATAAAACTCCCAGAAGAAAATGAAGAGAAACATAGTCAAGATATTGTGACAGGTGGTGGTTTCTTAAACCTTACACCCAAAGCACAAGCAAAAAAAGAAAAAATAGATAAATGGGATGTCCTCAAAATGAAACACTCTTATGTTTCAAATGACTTTGTTAAGAGGGTGAAAAGGCACCCTACTCAATGGGAGAAAATTTTCGGAAACCACATATCTGATAAGGATTTGATATCCATGATATATAGCGATCATACAACTCAACGATAAAAAGACAAGCAATCAAATTAAAAAATGGGTAAAGGACGTGAATAGACATTTTTCCAAAGAGGAAATACAAATGGCCAAAAAGCACATGAAAAAATTTTAAGCATCACTGGCTATTGGGGAAATGGAAATCAAAACTGCAATGAGATATCATTTTATACCTTAAAGAATGGCCATTATTAAAAAGTCAGGAAAGCACAAGTGCTGGGGAGGAGACGGAGAAATGGGAACATTCCTTCACTGTTGCTGGGAATGTAAAATGGTGCAGCTCTGTGGAAGACAGTTTGGCTGTTCCTCAGGAAGCTCAATATAGAAATGCCATATGATCTGGCAATCCCACTACTAAGACTATATTCAGAAGATCTGAAAGCATGGACATGAACAGTCATTTGCACACCAATGTTCACAGCAGCAATATTCACAACTGTAAAAGGATGGAAACAACACATGTGTCCATTAGCCAATGAACGGATAAACAATATGTGATATATACATACAATGGAATACTATTCAGCTGTAAGAAAAAATTAAGTTAGGATGTATATGACATGTATAAACATTGAGGACATTATGTTGTATGAAATAAGCCAGACATAAAAGGACAAATAGTATATGGTCTCACTACTATGAACTAAATACAAAGAGTAAATAGCGTGTAGTTTACTAGGAGAAAGAATGTATTGAAAAGGGGGAGCTGATGCTGAATGTATGCAGAATGTTTAATAAGGTTAACTTTAAATGGGTGGAAATGGATAGACTTGATGGTAAATCATCAGAGAAAGTATAACTAACACTACTGATTTATAAATGTGATTGTGGCTGAAAGAAGGGAGATAAAATGCCAATTGAAAGAAAGTTAGAGGATAATTTAGGGACTATAACAACATAGTGATTTGGGTGGTGGATGAGGATTGTGGTTAACAATATAATACAAGAATGTTCTATTATAAGATGTTAAGAATATGGTGATTGGGGAAAATACAACTATGTAACTTATAGACTATAGTTACCAGATACTGTAATATTTTTACAGCAACAGCAGAAAAGGTTCTTTATCAATGGAGGGGGATAAGGGGTATAGGATTTTTCCTCTTGGAGTAATAAAATGTTCTGAAGTGGGCTGAACTGATGACAGCACAACTCTGTAATGAAACTGAGAGCCACAGAGGGTACAATTTGGATGGACTGAACAAGACAGGGGACCTTTAAAGATAGTCATCCCCATGGTGGATGATGTACTGTGGTTAACAGTACAAATATGAGAACATTCTCTCATGAACTATAAAAAATATACAATACATGGCGTCACTAATAGGATAGTTTGTGGGAAGAATACACCAAATATAAGCTATGGGATAATGACAGCAGTAACATTATGACGATGTTCTTTCATTATTTGTAACAAATGTATCAAAACAATGTAAGGTCTTGGTGGTTGGGGTGATGTACGGGAATCCTATACGGTATGTATAATTGTTTTGTTAACCCAGAACTTCTCAAATGAAAAAAAAAATTATAATTTTATTCCATTGTGGTCAGTGAGCATAGTTCGTACGATTTCAGTTTTTTTTAATTTATTGAGGCATATTTTATGTTTCAGTATATGCTCTATCTGCATTCATTTGACAATAATCTGTATTCTTCTTTATTTTGGTTGAAGTGTTCTACAAATGTCAAATAAGTCAATTTGGAGATAATGTTGTTCAAGTCTTATTGCTTTTCTGTTTATTTGTTCTATCGTTTACTGAGAAAGAAGTATTGACATTTCCAACTATAATTGTGGATTTGTCTGTTTCTCCTTTCACTTCTGTCAGATTTTGCTTCATGAATTTTGGAGCTCTTATTGACTGCACACTTATTTAGAATTATTATGGTTTCTTCATGAATATGACCATTTTGTAATTTTGAATTACCCCTTTTTAATTGTGGCAATATTTCTTGTCTGGAAGTCTATTTGTCTGATAATAATATAATCACCCCAGCTTTCTTATGTTTCGTGCTTGCATAATATATCTTATTTCATTCTGCTATTTTTAACCTATCAGTATTTTTATATTTAAAGTGGGTTTGTCATTGCTTTTTTGTTTACTTGACCTAGAACTCTACTGCTTATACAAATCATTAAGAATTTAGTAGACTGCCCATTTATTTTAATTCTAGGTACCTGTATTAGTCAGCCAAAGGGGTGCTGTTGCAAAATACCAGAAATCTGTTGGGTTTTATAAAAGGTATTTATTTGGGGTAGAAGCTTACAGTTACCAGGCCATAAAGCGTTTTACTTCCCTCACCAATGTTTGTTGCCACGTGTTAGAGCAAGATGGCTGCCCACATTCAGCCTTCCTCTTCTTCTTAAGGCTCCATGGTCCCAGCTTCTTCCAGTATCAGCTGTAGGCTGGGATAAGTCTCCGTTTCTCTCCCAGGGCTCATTTCTCTCTGAGCTCAACTGCTCTGGTCTCTCCACAAGGCCAGCTGTTAACTATCAGGCAAACGGCTTCCCAGGTCCTCTGTCTTGTCTATGGAGCTGTCTCTATTCCTTTTGTTCTTCTCCTGCTTGTTTACTTCCCAGGGTTACAGCATCCGAAACTCTAACCTCCCTTCTTTAGGGTGCCATTTCTCTGTGAGTCCCTGCCCACCAAGGGGGCGGGTCAACATCCTACTGATATGGCCCAATCAAAGCCCTAATCATAATTTAATCACACCCAGAGGAACAGACCAGTTTACAAACATAATCCAATTATCTATTTTTGGAATTCATAAACAATATCAAACTGCCACAGTACCCCATGTATTACCAATGTCTCTGTGAGTCAAACTATTTTGATTGCTGCTTTGAGTCTGCTATTACTGTAGCCATGCCCACCTTGTTTCTGATGATTAAGTGCTACCACTTGGTTTTTGCCAACCTGGGATCTGATCATTCCCATTGTTTTTAAGGATCCAAGTTCTGTGACAGCAGTTCCCACAGTAACATCTGACCTACAAAGCTCTTCAGGGATGGAGTTTGTCTCACAAATTTATTCTTCACAGTCCTGGTGAAAGGTGTGTCCTCTGGACATTCCTGGGGTAGATGAGCAGGTCTTACATGATAAATCCACTCTAACTTTCCAGTCTCTCTCAGCCTTTAGATCTCCTCATCTACATTACACCAGGGCAGTTCTGACATTTTAACCTCAGGTAATGTAGGCCACTTTTTGGCCCATATGTCAGCCAACCACCTTAACAAAACGTTAAGAGCCCTTTCTAACCCCTTGAGCCACAACATTAAATCCAGAATCTCTGCTTAGTGGCCCCATATCAATAAATCCACCCTCATTCAACTTTAAATTCCTTCTACTATTATCCCACATCCTTAATATCCATTCCCACACATATTCCCCTGATTTCTGTTTACATAAATTGGAAAAATCAAGCAGTTCTCTTGGAGTATAGTGCACCTCTTCATGGGTTACACTTTGTACCTCACCTTTTGAGTCCTGTTGGGACTTAAGTCTAGTTATAGTTTGGAAGAAAAGAGGGCCGGTAGGGGTAGACCACAAGAAAAATTAGAAGTGTCTTGCAAACCAACTACCTTAGGGCATTCCTTTGCAGTTTCTTCTGGCAAAACAGGATTAATCTCTTCAGACAGAAGAGTGAGGGTCATTTGCTCAGGAAAGGCGGTTACAGGTTTATTAGGCACAACAGGGTTAATCTCTTCTGGTGGAGGTTGGATGGCACATTCCTTAGGGCAGGCTGGAGATTATAAGGCTGGTTCCTCAGGGCAGACCATTATAGGTTTATCTGTCAAAGACTCAGCAGAATCTAGGATTTCAATTTCCCCACTGCCATCATTATCAACCAGTATGTCCCCACTCCAATTTTCAGCATCCATTCCTTTCCAATCAATGCCCTCACTTTAACAGCAGACACCCTTCAAGGTTGGCAATTTAGTTTATGTATAATTCAGCTACTCACACAGTGAGTCTGGTTTTCAGAAATCTCAAGTCTGAGGCTCATGAAATAAGATTTTCTTTCAGGGCACACACAGAAATTTTCATGTCGTTCATTTGGTGCTTGAACATTTGGTGCTAGGTTGTGAATTTGAAGCCTTGAACTCATCCCTTTTTTTTTTTTTTTTATAATTGTATCTAGTGTATTAGAACAAGTTGGTCAATTTGAATATGGATTTATAATAGATACTGTAATTATATATCATTGCTAAACCATTGTGGTTATGGAGAACATCCTTTCTCAGAAGATACATACTGAAATATTTAATATCAATATTTAATATTCAACAGGTTCCCAAATTGTGCACCAAGGTGCCTAAGGCACCACAGCCAACTTCCAGGGGCATAGCAGGATATTTTAAATTTTTGAGAAAAACACCATGACTTCTGCCAGTAGCAGAGCAGCAGTAGCACAGTTCCAACTTTAGATTGCTATATTTTTTTCAATGAAATCCTATCTTTGTAAGTTGGGTTTTCCACAGTTACTGTGATAAAAAGTTAAGTACTACAGGAAATTCAATGTGGAACAGAAAATGAGGGAATGTTATCCAGTCTGATTCCAAGGTTTGAAAAATTGTACAGAGCCCCATAAATACTAAATTGTTAGTTCAGAAATACTTTAGTCATTTGGACCTAATTAAATAATTACTGTTGGCTACTTCTTTAGGCCTTGGGGTCCCATTAAAAAATATCAGTGAGACACCAAAAAAGTTTGGAAACTTTTTGTATAAGAGTAATCATTTTTTCAGCTTTTGATGGGGTATTTTTTGGGGGAAAAAAATTAAATGAGATTACTCTATCTCCCTCTGAGGGATATGACAATGCTTACCAGAGTGTCCTTTTACCTTTGTCTTCCTTAGGTTCAGTGATCCCACTTCTGTTCTAGATGTCTTCCTTCCTAACTCCTTCTCAGTCTCCTCCTTCTCTGCTAGCAATCTCTACTAACAGCAGTCACTAATCTCATTGTTGGTCTTCTGCCATTCTCAGTCTATATATTCTTACTCAACAATCTCATCTTGCTCTAATTAACCATGATGACTCCCAAATCTGTAGCCTCTGAAAAGACATACATTCCAGACCTGTACTTCCCACTGCCTACTAGCAATCTCTGTGCAAACCATCATTCTATTCCAAACCTGCTCTTCACTCAGCTATTCCAACCAAAGGAAGGACCCACCCAATTACATGGGCCAGAAAGGTTTTGTGGTAGGCAGAATAATGTTACCTACCCCCGAAGATGTTCATATGCAAATATGTAAATATGTTACTTTCATGGCAAAAGGGACTTGCAGGTGTGATTATGGTTAAGGACCGACCTTGAGATGAAATTATCCTGTATTATTTGAGTGGGTGTAATCTAATAACGAATTCTTAAAATCAGAGAACCTTCCCAGGCTAGGTCAGAAATGAAATAAAAAAGAAGGAAGAAAAAAAATAATTAAAAAAAAAAAAAAAAAGGAAGCAGGACAAAAGAGAATTAACCCACAATTGCTGACTTTGAAAACAGAGGAAGGGGACCACAAACCATGAAATGTGGGCTGTCTCTAGAAGCTGAGAATGGCCCATAGCTGACAGCAAGGAAACAGGGATCGCAGGTATACTCCCACAAGGAACTGAATTCTGCCAACAACCTGAACGAGCAGGAAAGGGATTTGACACTAAGAGACTCCAGAAAGGAATATAGCCTGTGGACACCTTGATTTTAGTCCAGTGAGATCCATACTTGACTTCTGACCTACAGAACTATAAAATAATAAATGCATATTGATTTAAGCTGCTAAATTTATGGTAATTTGTTACAGGAACAATAGAAAACTGATAAAGGTTTCAAAAGCATCTAATCCTCTGTAAGCCACTACAAGTGCTTTTCTTCTAGTTATTATCATCTATTACCTGGACTGTAGCAATAACTGCCAAACTGTTCTGTTTACAATCCTTCCAACTTCTAATCCCATTAATACACTCTGTCAGCAGAGTAAATTCCTAAACTATAAATCTGATTGAAAAAAGCTACTTCATTCTCTCTAACCAGCCCAACTTGGGATTCAACACAACCCCAATACAAGTTCTAGTAAGTTTTTTGCTTGAAAATGAAAATTGTACTCTAGAATTTACATCAAAATACAAAGCACCTAGGAAATTTATAAATGATTTGGGGGTGGAGAAAGGGAAAGGGAGGGGAGGAGGGGAAAGGAGGGAAGAAGAGTTGGAGAGCTTATACCACCTAATTTCAAGATTTACTACAAAGCTACAGTAATCAAGACAGTGTGGTATTGCTATGACAGACAGATGCATAGATCAGTGGAACAGAAGAGAGTCCATAAATCATAGACTCACACATATATGGTCAATGCATTTTCAACAAATGGCTCAAGGTAATCCAATGGGGGAATGACAAGGATTTTCAACAAATGTTGTTAGAAAACCTAGATAGCCATATATCTTTTTTAATGAACTTTGACCTTTTCCTCACACCATAGACAAAAGTTAACTCATCCTAAAAGCCAAAAATATATAACTCCAAAAGAAAGAAGTGAAAATCTTTGTGACCTTCAGGTATACAAAGATTTTTAGGACATAAAAAACACAAACCATTTTAAAAAATTGGTAAATTAGACTTCATTAAAATTAATAATACTTCTGCTCTCAAAATCAACATTACAGACTAGGACAAAATATTCACAACATATATATCTGAAAAAGGTCTTATTTGCAGAATATATTAAAAACTCTTACTACTCAATAATAAAACAATCAAAATATTTTAGTTTCCCAGATGTTAAAACAAATACCACATAATGGGTTGACATAACAATAGAAATATTTTGGCTCTCAGTTACAGAGGTTAGAAGGTTTGCTTTGTCCAGGGTCAGTATGTTCTGGCTAGCTGGCAATCTCTGGGTTTCCTTGGCTTTTCTGTCACATGACAATGCACATGGTAGCATCGTCTTTCTATTCTAGGTTCTATTGACTTCTGGTTTCTTCCTTCTTCTGTGACTTCTCCTTCTGTGTTCAATTTCCTTTGCGTATAAGGACTTCAGCCATATTGGGTTAATAAGGCCCGCCCTCATTCAGTTTGGGCACATCTTAACTAACAACATCTTCAAAGGCCTAGTTACAAATAGGTTCACACCCACAGTACTAAGGGTTGGTACCTAAACATGCCTTTTGTGGGGAACATAATTCAATACCCAGCACAACCTGAAAATATCTATATGTGGGAGTAGAAATTAAAACATTCTAAAGTCTACTGTCATTTAGGAGGAGAATAAATATATTAACTTTAGGTTCCTCAATTTCTAGAACACACACAAGATCAGAAACGATTATATCCTTCAAAACCAGTAGAGGAAAATAAAGTGTGATGAGGGGAATACAAAATCCAAAAGAAGGTAAGAAATAAATGAGAGGGGGGAAAAAATGATCAGAGGTATGGATTAATACCAAATGACAACTAGCAATATATATGGAAAAAGACCTTGACCAAAAGCGGGAAATATTAAATACAAATGAGTTTTTCGTGGCTAAGAAATTTCAAAGTGACTTGGGGGGTCATTCCAGAGGTTACACTTATGCACAATTTAAGAGGATCTCACTGACTGCCACAGTAAACAGTGCCTCAAGCAGGGGGCTCCTGAAGGCTCTAGAGACATCTGGACACTATAGACAGGGCAGACAACCCCAGGATTTCAGCACCCTGTCAGTGGGCCTTATCTTGGAATACATGATAACATATCCCCTCAATTTATTAGAGTTGGACTCATTTATAATTTTCCTACACATGGTTCTTACACTCCTTTTATTTGAACCTATAATTAGCACTATATCCATTAAATATGTGTCCCAGAGACTTAAATCTTCCAGCTGTTCATACGTCGGTTGAGCCCTGAATCTCAGCAGAGTTGCAGCCAATACCTACCTTCCAATTCATCACACTCACCCAGGACAACCAATAAAAGGATGATGATGGACAAACCCATCCCCAAAACAGAGTATCTACAACTGCAAGCAAGACAGTTCCACCCATTTGCCCCACGGGATCTAAGCCCCCTTTCAACCAGAAGCAGAGTGGGCATCACCATCCCAAAATCCTCACGACTAAGGAATGAACAAACATAAGGGGGAATGCAACTATGGACCTAAAGTAGACTTATTACTCTAGTAATGGAAGAACTTGTAACATCGATATAAAGGCAATGGTCACCAGAGGTTCTGAGGGGAGGGAGAGGGATGAATAGTTGTAACAGGGGGTATTTTAGAAACATTGGAATTGTTCTACATAACATCACAATGGTGGATACAAGCCATTATACATTTTCTCAAAACCTACAAAATTGTGCAGCGCAAAGTAAAAAACATAATGTAAACTACAGACCATAGTTGGGAGCAATGCTTCAATATGTGTTCATCAGTTGTAACAAATGTACAACACTAATTTAAATATATCGTTAATGGGGGAAAAGTGTGGGAGGGGGAGAGGCTGAGGTATATGGGAATCCCCTATATTTTTTATATAACATTTATGTAATCTAAAGCTTCTTTAAAAACAATAATAAAAGAAGAAAAAAGAAAAGATCATAAGTGAACCATGACACATTCTCCAAATTCCTGAAAACCAAAATTTCTACCTGTTCCTTTAAACTCTCAGTCTAGCTCCTTTACAGAGAAAACTGATTCCATCCTTCAACAAAACTACCTCTATTTTCCACTCAATAAAAACCTCCACTTAAACAATTGCTCAGGTCAGAGAACTTGGAATTATCTTTGATTACTCATTTTTACACAAATCATGTCTTATCCATACACAAATCCTACTGATTTTATATTAAGAATAAATCCAGAATAAAACCATTTTCTACATTTCTCAACTGCTACCACTGCATATCACATGATATGCCCAAGCCATATTATCACTTACTCAGGTGCCTTTAAAAGCCTGCTAATTGGTCTCTTTCTTCCCTGGACCAACTGCATTCTATTCTCAACATAGCAGCCTTTCAGATCATCACTCCCTCACTGCTCCAATGGCTTCTCGTCACATTTACAATAAAATCCAAAGTCCTTGTCACGGCCTACGATGCCCTATATGATCTGATGCATGTCTTCTCTCTACTCATTTCCTACTATTCTCTGCCTTACTCACTGCTTTCTGGACTCACCAAACTCTCAAGATCTCTGGGCTTTTTTATCTACTATTTCCCTTACCTGAAATCTTCTTCATATGGTTCATTCTCATACTTCATTTAGAAATCTGCTCAAATATTATTACTTCACTCTGAACAACCTATCATAATACCTGTTTTCCCTCACCCCTAAATTACTCTATTCCTTATTTTCCTAACAGTTATCACTTCTTGGCATTATATTGCACATTATGTGTTTATCTGTTTATTGTGTCTCACTCATTAAAACATAAGTCCCATGAGAACAGAGCGATTGTTTTGTTCGCCATTGAATCTTTAATGGTTAAAACAGTACCTGGCACATATCAGGCACTCAATAAATATGGTGAATAAGCAAATACATTACTTTTCTCCAACAAAAAAGTTTGTCAATACTAAGGCTCAATAAAAGGGGGGTATGGGATTGTTTTCTATTGGGAGTAAGGACAGTATTCTAAAAGTGACTGAGGCAAGGACAGCACAAGTCTGTGAAAAAACTGAAAGCTAATAAGTGTACTCTTTGGATGGAGTGTACAAGGTATGGGACTGTATAACACAGTGAACCATGTGGTGGATGATGGCTCATGTTCAATGGTAAAAAAAAATATGGCAGGGCGCTCTCATGAACTCTAACAAACATACAATACCAATACATGGTGTTAATAATAGGATTTTTGGAAAAAAAACACCAAATATAAGTTAGCAGTAATATTTTGAAGATGTTCTTTCATAATTTGTAACAAATGTTCCACAACAATGCAAGGTATTGGTGGTGGGGTGATGTATGGGAATTCTGCACATTATGCATGATTGTTTTGTAAGCATACAACTTCTCCAATAAAAAATAATTAATTATGGACACATCCTGCTTCTCTCCTTTTCCAAAGAACAGCTTTCTCTCTTTCTAAATCCAATCCCATCACCTGTTTTCAATTCTATCCTTTTTTTCCCTCAGAAACATTAGCAAGCTTCCTTTCTCTCCATGGTTCACTTGACCTCCCTTCTCAACTAAACCCTTTTCACTTGCTTTCAAACATGCTTAAAAGTCTCTCTTATTTGAAAAACATGAAACATGTTCTGCTGACCTCACAATTAATTCCAGCTTCGACCTCATTTCTCTTCTTTTCTTCATAGTCAAACTTCTCAAGTTCTCACGGATCTTTCTCCAGGATAGACCATGTTAGGTCACAATGCAGGTCTCAATAAATATAAAAAGACATTTCAGCATATCAAGCACCTTCTCAGATTATAATGGAATGAAACTGGAAATCAATAAAAGATGGGAAACAGGTAAATTCACTAATGTGTGGAGGCTGAACAATACACTCCTCAACAATTAGTGGATTAAAGAAGGAATTGTAAGTGAAATCAGTAAATGTATTGAGGTGAATGAAAACGAGAACACAGCTTATCAAAACTTATGGGATACAGTAAAGGCAGTGCTGAGAGGGAAATTTATAGGCCTAAATGCCTATATTAAAAAGAAGAAAGCTAAAATCAAACATCTAATTTGAACAACTGGAGAAACTAGAAAAAGATCAACAAACCAATCCCAAGGCAAGAAGAAGTAAAGAAATAATAAAGATTAGAGCAAAAATAAATGAAATTAAGAAAAAAAAATAAAACCAAAAGCTGGTTCTTTAAGAAGATCAGTAACATTGAAAAACCCCTAGCTAGAATAACAAATCAAAAGAGAGCGAAGACACAAATAAATAAAATCAGAAATGAAAGGGGGAAAGTCATGACTGAGCCCACAGAAATAAAAAGGATCACAAAGAGTATTATGAGAAACTGTATGCTAACAAATTAGACAACCTAGATGAAATGGACAAATTCCTAGAAATGTACAACCAACTAACAATGACACTACAAGAAGTACAAAAATTCAAGAAACCAAACACATTTAAAGAAATTGAATCAGTCATCAATAATCTCCCAAAAAAGAAAAGTCCAGAACAAGGTGGCTTCACATGTGAATTCTACCAAGCATGGAGAAGAATTAACACCAATCCTGTTTAAACTCTTCCAAACAAATGAAGAGGGAGGAAAATTACCCAACACATTTATGAAGCCACATCATTCTAATACCAAAGCCAGAAAAGATAGTACAAGAAAAGAAAATTTTAGACCAATCTCTTTAATGAACACATATACTAAACTTCTCAACAAAATACTTGCAAATAGAATCCAACAGCATACCAAAAGACATATACATCAGGACCAAGTGGGATTTATACCTAGTATGCAAGGCTGGCTCATCATAAGAAAATCAATTAATGTAATACACCACATTAACAAACTGAAAAGAAAAAAATACATGATCATCTCAATTGATGCAGATAAGGTATTCGACAAAATCTAGCATCCTTTCTTGATAAAAAACACTTCAAAAGATAGGAATAGAAGGAAAATTCCTCAATATGATAAAAGGCATAAATGAAAAACCCACAGCCATCATCAAACTTAATGGGGAAAGGCTGAAAGCTTTCCCTCTACAATCGGGAATAAGACAAGGACAAAGATGCCCACTGTCACCATTGTTATTCAGCATTGTGCTAGAAGTTCTAACTAGAGCAATTAGACAAGAAAAATAAAATAAAAGGTATCCAAGTGGGAAAAGAGGAAGTAAAACTCTCACTATTTGCAGGTGACATGATCTTATCTTTAGAAAATTCTGAAATGTCTAAGACAAGGCTACTTGAGCTAATTAGTTCCGCCAAGTGGCAGGATACAAGATCAACACACAAATATCAGTAATGTTTTTGTATACCAGCACTGACCAAACTGAGGAGGAAAGCAGGGAAAAAATTCTATTTACAATAGCAACAAAAAGACTCAAATACCTAGGAATCAATTTAACCAAAGAAGTACAGGACCTATATTCAGAAAACTACAAAACAATGCTAAAAGAAATCAATAAAGACCTAAAAAAAAATGGAAAGATATTCTGTGTTCATGGATTGGAAGACTAAATACCGTGAATATCAATCCTACCCAAACTGAGTTATAGATTCAATGCAATACCAATCAAAATTCCAACAGCTTGGAAACAACCCAGGTGTCCTTCAACCGATGAATGGATAAAGAAACTGGTGTATTCACACAATGGAATATTATGCAGTGGTAAGAAGAAATGACTTGTGAAGCATATGATAACATGGATGAACCTGCAGGACATTATGTTGAGTGGAGCAAGCCAGACACAAAAGAACAAATACTGTATGACTGCTCTACTATGAAATATATTGTGTAATCTCTTGGAGTTACTAACTTGAATACGGGTCAAAGAAAATTGAATGAGGTTAGAGAATGGAAAGCTGAGGGTTAACTTGTAAAGAATTGGTAAAAAGGATATATGCTAATCTTTGGAAATGAATGGAAATTGTGAAAGCCCAACATAATGTTTGTAACTAGCAGTACTATTGAGTATATGAAAGTGGTGTAAAGGGAAAGTCTAAGGTCATGTATATTACTAAAAGGAAAGCTAAAACATGTAACATGGAACTGTATAGCATAGTAAAACCACATGTGAAATATGAATATGGGAAAATTTGCATATAGAAGAATGTTTGTCTTTGAAGCTGAACAAATGTATGTTAATACTGCAAAATGTTAATATCAGACAAAAAATTCATGCATGTGTTACAATCTAAAATAAATTCCAACAGCCTACTCTACAGAAATAGAAAAGGCAATTACCAAATTCATTTGGAAGGAAAAGTGCACCCAAATAGCCAAAAGCAATCTAAAAAAGAAGAGCAATGTGGGAGGAATTTCACTGCGTGATCTTGGGACATATTACAAAGCTACAGTGGTCAGAAATGGTA
>JAQZBX010058688.1:0-17687 GCA_029593785.1 Cabassous unicinctus
TGAGGCTCTCTAGGCTTTGCCTCTCTCCACAAGGCCAGCTGTGAACTATCAGGTGAACGGCTCATCTCTTTTCCCAGAGCCTTCTCTCCTTCCTCACAACCAAGCTCCTCTGTGTGCTTACTTCCTGGGGCTCCAGCTCAAAGACTCAGCATCAGAACTCCAACTCTGTTCTTTGCCATGTCTTTTATCTTTGAGACCCCACCCACCAAGGGGCAGGGCTCAATGCCCTACTGATGTGGCCCAATCAAAGCCCTAATCATAATTTAATGATGCCCAGATGAACAGAGCAGTTTACAAGCATAATCTAATATCTATTTTTGGAATTCATAAATAATGCCAAACTGCTACAGGGGGTGATACACTTACCTAGGTAAAGTGTTCTAGAATAAGTCTCTTTACACTCTGATTTCAAGAAGGTGAAGGTTGTGCTAAGGTGGAAAGGACAAAGGAAATTACGAGAATATGGGGGGAGGGGGGTGAAGAAAGTAAAAGTAAAATGTTTCTGTTTTGAAGTAGGTTATAAATTGGTGCTAATGGCTAGGTTTGCCAATAATTTTGTGTGTGGTAGACTTCTGGGTATATGTCTGAATCTGTGCACACAAGATGAGCATTTTTATGGAAGAGAAAATCAAGTTAATGTGTACTTTCCCGCTTTGTTTTTTACCTGCAAACCAAAAGGATGCTTAATTATTTTTTAATTTTATTTGTGTGTGTGTGTGTGTGTGTGTGTGTGTGTGTGTGTGTAAAAACCATGACAGTATCTAAAGGCTCCTAAGGGTAGGAACCGTCAGGGAAAAGCCACATTAGACAAAAAGTATCTTAATTAGGAAACAAACTTTGTAACTCCTCCCAGGACATTTCAATGATCATTCCCTTTGACTAATCACTAGAGCATATTCAGTCTAATGCTGGAAAGATGAAGAGAATTTAGAAAGGCAGCCAAATAGGAAAATCACTGTCTTGAATTTCTTTTTTCATTTGTGCTTCATAGAGAAGATAGTCAGAAACTTTTATTTAGCATCCCTATACTTATTTTTCTGGGATGATGCTTTTATAATGGGTCAAAATGTCTTATTTTGTTTAAATATTTTTTTTCTTATAGTTCCAGCACACCTTTTCATTTGGACCTGAACCTAATTTGCTTGCTCCTTAAAAATGGGAAGAAAAAACATACTAAACTTAGGTATCTTAAGGCATTTTAAACCTTGACAGAATAATCAGCACTTAATGCAGATTATTATTTTATCAAGAAATTATGAAATATTTGTACTATTAGAAAACATTCTCTATCCAGAATGTAAGGCTTCAGGATATCTTGTTTTTCAGTATCAGCAAAATTTGAATTTGTTTAAGAACTCCTTAAAGGGTGTTTTTGAGAATGGTATCATTAAATGTGTCTAATGAGCCACATCTTTTGCCAGGTAAAAAATATGCACTCAGAACATATTTTTATGCAACATAAAAGACTAATGTTGATGATATTAGTAATCTCTATCTCAAAAATAGCTGTACAACCTGGGCAGAAAAACAGGTAGCAGGTTTGATTCTCAGCCTACAAATACAGAGAAGCAGAAAATGTATCTCTCTTTTGCTTTCTCTTTTTCTGTAACAGTTTATGTTTTTAATCTAAGCTTCTATTGTACCGTAAGGTTAAAAAAATTTTTTTTAGTTAATTGCAAGTCTACTGCCCTTTTTATTGTCCCTTCCCCACCCTCTTATAAAATCTGGTAAGCTTATATAATAACAAGGTGTGTGTTTATTGGGGGTGGAAGGCCAGGGAGCATTGTGTGTTGGCATTTTGAGTTTGGGTTATGTTTTTTTTCTAGTATTCTCTTCTGTTCATTGTCTCTCCTTGTTCCATTTTCTTGTCTGATGTCCTTTTTCCTTCTCCAAGGCTCCTCTGGGGCAGCAATTACTCTGTACTTCTCCCTGCTTGGGCACAGGTAACGGTATGAAGCTAAGGCCCCCTCTGCCCAGATATGTCTCATTACAGGTTCTTCCATGGGCTCTTCATGTCTTCCCAGGAATCTATGTGGAGAATGCAGTCCATAGCCTACACATCGACTCTCCTCCTTACCTCCCTTGGTCTAAGTTCAGGGCAGGAAACAGGACTCCTTTCTCATAGGTCTCAGGGAGCACATAAGGTGCCTTTTGGCAAGTTAGCCCATTGGGTTGGTCCAAATGGAAAACGATGGCCCTGTGGGTGGCTGCAGCTCTGCAGGCTTACTGCTTGTTGAGAAGTGCTTTTGCACAAAGAAAAAGTCCTCAATTCCTGGAGATGCAGCAAAACTGGCATCCATCACCTACGATCTCCTTGCTTTGCTAATCTATTTTTCTCCAAAAATCTGTGTGTTTGGAACATGACATTTGAAGCTCGGTTTCCAGAAAGAGATTCCTTTTTCTTTTCCTTTTAATTAATATATCATTTATCTGAGGCAAACAACCCAGAGTCACCTGGCTGCTGCCTGAATTTCTCTGTCTGTGTATATGTGTGTGTGTGTGTGTGTGTGTGTTGGATGCTGCACAGTTGTAGTCCTTACAGGCAGTTGGAATTCTAATCTGCCAAAGTAAAAGGACACAAATGTAAACTTTTCCCTCCTCTGTTCATCTGGGACTGAAAAGCGTGAAGGGCAATGCAAACAATCCTGACAGAACCCATCGCAAGTTCCAACACAGGTCAAACATTCTCCTCTGTCAGGAGGTGCAAACAGGAAAAGCCGTACACGTACAGTTAATAGTTCAACATTAGGGAGCCAGATTAAATGGTCAGCATGAAGTTTCCTCATAGTGAAGGGAAACTGCAAGAAATGAGATAGATCTCAAAGCCCAAGCCGTTCTAACAGCTCCTGATAGTTCTTCCTAAGATTGTAATGCATTCATTTATTTACTGACATATTTTAATGTAAGCATAATTAACAGTTTTGCTCTTCTCAGGAATTGTAAGTAATGAGGCCAGTGAGAGAGGAATTGGAACATCACTGTGATTGATATTCAGAGTTTGAGAGGGGTAGAGGCAGATTCTGCCAAAATTCTGGCACCATTCTCAGAAGCACATAGGATTAAAAAAATTTTTTTTAGAGAAGTTGTGGTTTACAGACCAATCATGCATAAAATACAGGATTCCCATACACCACCCCGCCACTAACACCTTGCATTAGTGTGGAACACTTGTTACAACTGATGGCACCACTTTTTTTTGGAATTGTACTATTTTTTAACAATAGTTACGTCTGATACAATTGATAAAAATAGTACTAACTGTCACTCATAGTTCACATCAGGTTTATTTTTCTCCTATACCACCCTATTATTAACACCTTGCATTAGTGTTGTTCATTTGTTATAATTCATGAAAGAACACTCATATATTTGTTCTATGAACTATAATCCACTGTCTCCAATAGGGTTCACTGTGTTATACAGCCCTATGCTTTATCTTTTTAATTTTTATTCTAGTAACATATATGACCAAAAGTTTCCCCTTTTAACCACATTCACCTATATAATTCAGTGCTTTTAATTACACTCACAATAATGTGCTACCATCACCCCCATCCATTTCCAAATCTTTACAATCAACCTACATAGAAATTCCTTACACATTAAGCTTCAACTCCCCATTCTCTAACCCCAATCTATCTCCTAATGACCTATATTCTAGATTCTAACTCTGAGTTTGCGTATTATAATTATTTCATATCAGTGAGATCATACAATATTTGCCCTTTTCTGTCTGGCTTATATCGCTCAGCGTAGTGTCTTCAAGGTTCATCCATGTTGTCACATGCAACAGGACTTTAATCATTTTTAGGGCTGAATGATATTCCATTGTATGTGTATACCACATTTTAAAAATCCATTCATCTCTTGATGGACACTTAGGTTGTTTCTATCTTTTGGCAATTGTGAATAATACCTCCATGAACACTGATGTGCAAATATCTGTTCAAGTCTTTGCTTGAATTCTTTTGAGTATATACCTAGTAGCAGGATTGCTGAAACATATGGTAATTTTATACTTAGCTTCTTGAGGAAATGCCAAACTGTCTTCCACAGCAGTTGAATTTTTACATTCCTACCAGCATGAATGAATATTCCTGTTTCTTCATATCCTCTCTAACACTTGCAGTTTTTTTTTTTTTTTAATAATAACCATTCTAGTAGATAGAAAACAATATCTCATTGTGGTTTTGATTTGCATTTCCCTAATAGCTAGTGATGTTGAGCATCTTTGCATGTGCTTTATAGCCATTTGTATATCCTCTTTGGAAAAATGTCTATTCAAGTTTTTTGTCCATTTTTAAATTGGGTCGTTTGTCTTTTTACTGCTGAGTTATATGTTCTGGATATTAAACTCTTATCAGATGTGTGGTTTCCTAATATTTTCTCCCATTGAATAGGTTGTCTTTTCACTCCTGTGATAAAGCCCTTTGATGCACAAAAGTATTTAATTTTGAGGAGGTCCCATTTATCTATTTTTTCTTTCATTTCTTGTGCCATAAAGTATAAGAAACCATTGCCTAACATAAAATCCAGAGGATGCTTCCCTACATTTTCTTCAAGGAGTTTCCTGGTTCTTATACTTAGTCCTTTGATCCATTTTGAATTAATTTTTGTATATTGTGTGAGATAGGGGTTCTCTTTCATTCTCTTGCATATGGATATCCAATTCTCCCAGCACTGTTTGTTGAAGAGACTATTCTTTTCCAATTGAGTGGACTTGGCGGCCTTATCAAAAATATATTTGTGGATTTTCCAGTTCTCTGCCTGTTGTTGATTTCCAGCTTCATTCCATTATGGTCAGAGAAGATGGTTTGTATAATTTCAATCTTTTTAAATTTATTGAGGCTTGTTTTGTAACCCAACATGTGGTCTATCCTGAAGAATGATCATGTGCATTTGAGAAGAATGTATATCCTGCTGTTTTGGGGTGCAATGTTCTGTATTTGGTCTAGTTCATTCATCTTATTATTCAAGTTCTCTCTTTCCGTATTGATCTTCTGTTTAGATGTTCTATCTATTGATGAGAGTGCTGTATTGAAGTCTCAAACTATTATTGTAGAGGTGTCTATTTTTCCCTTCAGTTTTGCCAATGTTTGCTTCATGTATTTTGGGGCACCATGGTTAGGTACATAAATATTTATGATAATTATTTCTTCTTGGTATATTGCCCCTTTTATTAATATATAGTATCCTTCTTTGTCTCTTATAACAGCGTTGATTTAAAATCTATTTTGTCTGATATTAGTATAGCTACTCCAGCTCTTTTTTTGGTTATTATTTGAATGGAATGTCTTTTTCCAACCTTTCACTTTCATCCTATTTGTGTCTTTGGGTCCAAGGTGAGTTTCTTGTAAGCAATACATAGTTTGTGTTATGCTTTTTTATCCATTCTGCCACTCTGTGTCTTTTGATTGGGGAGTTTAATTCATTAACATTCAGGGTAATTACACTAAAGGTAGTATTTACTTCAGCCATTTTGTCCTTTGGTTTTTATATGTCATATCTTTTTTTGTTTTTCTTTTCCTCTATTGCAACCTCCTTTTCTGTATAGTTGATAAGTTGATCTTTTGTGATGTATCTGACTGATCCCTTCTTCATTTCTCTCTGTATATTTTTAAACATGCTTTTTTTGTGGTTAGCCTGTGGTTTATATTACACAACCTAAATCTGTAACCTACTAACTTGAAAAGGTATCAACCTAGCTTCAACAGCATACACATTCTCTGGGGCCCTTTTGTATTCAGCACTTCTCGGCGCCTTGTGTTCCGCCCTGGGTCTCTGTGGACTTGGATCCCAATACCTGGATATGTGTGGGGTTCTATAGCTGCTTTCCCCAGTAGGAGGTGGGAGGGATCCGGGCCCCTGCCTGTGAGTAACTCCCAAGCTGCGGGGAACCCAGTGAAAGGGAGAGAAGTGGTCAGATGGGTCTGGGATGGAAGTTTCCTGCCTGATATTTTCCTTTTTCTTTGATTCAGCATTTGTAGAGTCCTTCTCCTGTCTCAACCATCCTCCAGAGTTCTAAGCAAATGGGATTTGTCCTTTTATTCACTGAATCTCCAGGGAGGTTTTTTTCAGGGGATCGTCTTATATTGCCATGTTGATGACATCACCCTTGGAAATTCTCTGGAGTCTACCTCCCACGTATGTTTTTTTAATAAATCAATTTTGGCATTGTGATAGATTCAAAGAGATGTGTTGATATCCAAGATTATTTTTTAAAAGATTAAGAAAATAAAGCTTTCAAAACACATGATCCTTATAAATCATCTTTACTTACTAGTCATGTTACCTGCCCATACAACAATTTATTTTAACAGGCATGTTTTCACATGAACAGCAGAGGCTTGCCTGCTTTTTGGCTAGAGTGATCCTGTAAAAATCATGCCCAGCCCAGACTTCCAGAAGCCTATTTAAGTGTTTGTGCTGGTGTTTCTCAAAAGTTCAGATGAATCATCCGGGGGAGCTTATTAAATGCAGATTCTGACCGTAGGTCTGGAGTTGGGGCCCGAGTTTCTGCATTTCTAACAAGCTTCCAGGCACCACACTTTCAGGAGCAGGGTTTTATATGGCCAGATGAAGATCAAAGGTGCTTCGCTGGGGACTCCAGGTAATCTCAGATTGGCCTTTTCCCCCATCTTCCCCAGCCTGGTCCCAGTGAACATGGCCTCTCGTGGTGCTAATAGGTCATTTGTGGGTTTCAGGTTGTCGGCATGGACTTGAAGGCTAGTGGGTCTGGGGTGCTGGGTATGGTGGTTTGTGCTCTGAGTGTAGGAAGTAGCCCGTGTATCAGGCCTGTTGAGTTTCTGAGGGACACTCAGTGTTCAGGCTGCTTACTCCCTGGAGCAGTCAGTTTGGATCATCCTTTGGTATGAAACATGTCTGGGCTGGACCACATTTCCGGGTAAGTCCATGGATCTGTGTTGGCCCTTGTGCGCAGGCTCCCAGTCTACTGAATATTTAATACAATGTCTGGGTTGTCACTATGTCCAGAGAGGTCAGTCTGTCTGAATTGGTCAAGGTTTTGACCTTTGTGTTTTCCCTGCACCAGGTCACGGGCCTGGTTCGAGGCCTTGCATGTCACTCTCAAAGCCAGGAGCACAGCCCAAGGGTGGGCTTAGCAGGCAGACTGGGTCTCTCTAGTCCCAGAAATCTAATGCCTGGCCACTCAGTCTGTAAAAGGAGTCATTCTCAGCCTCTTAGAAGAGAGAGCATCTGTCTCTACTCCCATTCCTCATCCACTTGCACTCCCACCCAAGCCACTGCACAGGGCCCACCCCGGCCCTGATATTCTATAAATGCAAGAAGGAGCAGGGCCAGCCTCAGGAAAGAGCCACCCCTGCCAGATACCAGCCTGGTCTAAGGTGACTGGATGACAACAGCAGCAACAGGACTTCCCTCCCTAGCCCACCCCTCACCCTCAATCCACACAAACAAAAACAGAAACTACCTCTCTTACCTCCAGGCTTTTTCATAGTGAGGAAAATTAAACAAAGCACAGGATTCACCTTTGCCCCTAATCTCAAGCTCTGGGCATCAGTTTTCTTGTCAGTAAAATGGGGATAATAATTGTTTCAACTTACGGAATTGTTGTGAGGGTTAAATAACATTATGCGTGTACAGACCTGAGCTCTGTGTTCAGGGCACGGAGTAGAAAGTGCATGGTGACTATTAATTTCTTTTAGCCATGAAAAGTCTGAAGGGGCACGCAGTTTTCTGTAGAAAGTCACCCTATCATTTGTTGTCTGAGCTTGGACACTTTTGGGCATTAAAGGGGTATATTATTAATAACTATGACAGGACAACATGTATAAACAGGCTCTCTCAACAGGATGGATGCTGTATTAGTCAGCCAAATGGGGTGCTGATGCAAAGTACCAGAAATCTGTTGGCTTTTATAAAGGGTATTTATTTGTGGTAGAAGTTTACAGTCACAGGGCCCTAAAGAGTCCAGCTCAAGGTACCATAAGAGGTACTTTCTCACCCAAAATCATTGGCTATGTGTTGGAGCAAGATGGTGGGTTCAGCCTGCCTTCCTCCTCTTAAGGCTCCATGGTCCCAGCTTCTTCTGATCTCAGCTGTAGGCTGTCATAAGGCTCGACTCTCTTCCCCTGGTTCATTGCTTTCTAGGCTCAGTTACTCTGGTCTCTTCACCAGGTCAGCTGTAGACTATCAGGCTCATCTCTCTTCCCTGGGCCTCTGCCGTGTTATGAGCTGTCTCTCTTCCTCTGTGTTCTCTGTGTGGCCATTTCCATGTAAGAGTCTGTTTTATCCCCACCAAGGGGGTGGGGATTCAACCCTGCATGCCCTAATGATGTGGTAGAATCCAAGCCTAATCTTAACATAATTTAATCAGACGTCTCAGATGAATCTAATACAATCAAAGAGTTATCACTCCCAGAGGAACAGACCAGTTTACAAACATAATCTATATCTTCTTTTTGGAATTCATAAATAATATCAAACTGCCACAGATGCTCACCCAATTTACATAGATGTATTTAAGATAGAAAATCTCTAGTTCATATTCCCAAGGAAAGCTGGAGAGGTCATTGGTTTTCCACCCAAAAGGAATCCAAGTTCAGGAAAGGATCCTTCAGATAAAAAGCAAATGGTGAGTTATAAAAAATCAATAAAAAGTCAGTAAAAGCAGGGAACAGCAGATTGGTGAGTGCAGAAAATCACTTCAGCGACTTGGAGGAAAAGCTGAACATATTCTCCGGTACTTGGGACAGGATAAATTGAAGAATGTGACTTGAAAAAATATAAGAGGCATGGAAGAGAGATAATACTATGAAAAGGTAATCAAGAAATCTCATATATACACAGAAGGATTTCCAGAAGAAAAGAACAAAGCAGACAGGCAAAGCAAAACAATGAAAGAAAGAAATTATAGGTAAATTTCTTCTTAACAAAAGAAAGATTTAGATATTTAAATTAAAAGGGCAAAATTAATGTCAGGTAAATTTAGTGAAAATAGACCTAGAATATCCGAATTATTGTTGTTTTTTTTTTATTTCAAAGGAATTTGAATATAATGGGAAAAATATAGGCAGGCATATTTCTTTTTCTCACAACACTAAATGCCAGAAGAGAATGAAGCAATTTCAAGAAAATTCTACAGGAAAGAATGTGACCCAAGAAGTTTATATCATCAGTATATATATATATTTTTTATGTTGTAAGTACAACAGAGACGTTCTTAAACATATCTGGGGACTCAGAGACTATACCCCATATATGCCCACACTGAAAAAAATTTCCCTAAAAAATTATTCAAGCAACTAGAAATATATTATAACAAAGAATTCAAGAATAGGAAGATATTTCATAAAAGAAATGTTATTCATAGTGAAAGAATATTTAAAAAGTTGACATTGAAATAACTTTTGTTACTATGATCAAGAAACAATGTAAACAAGAGAAGTAATTAGTGAGAAAGCCTACAAAATATATCATGGAACATTTAGAAATATTGATCATATTATTTCAATAAATTCCAAAACGGAGGAATTGTACAGGCAAAAAACTTGTAATTTTTAACAAAAATATAAACACCCCCAAAATAAAACTTTTTGGCAAATTACATCTTTTCTTAATAACCCAGCAAAGATAAAATCAAAACAGCAATTTCAGACTATTTAGAAAATATTGGGAATCTCAAAATTACTTATCCAATTATTTAGATGTGGATTAAGCTGTACTCAGAGATAAATTTACTACGATGAGAAATATGCTTTCAATACAAAACTCCTATTTTAGAATGCTTTCAGGCTTCTGCTATTTGAGTATAATGAACTAATGAGAGCAGAACTACCTTCCCTTTTCTTAATTGCTCTGTAGGCTTTTCCCACTTTGCTGGGGCATTTATGGCTGTGCTCTTTATTGCTCAAGCTAAGAAATTTGCTTAGATGATGGTTTTCACTTGCTGATTGGCCAGTGCACATTAAGGGCTTCTGATTTCACTAGATGAGATTCCTTATGGATATACCATTTCAAACTGGTGTTAAAGAGGAATTTTCAAGTTTGCTTCTCCTTGTTCTCCTGGTAGTAGCCTTATAAAATATGCATTGTGATGGCAAGGGAAGGGGGATGAACCAGGAGGGGCCTAGTGAAGGATACTTCTTCTTGGGGGACTTAATAACCTATATAGACCTTCAATGTTTATTCCTTGGAACTGAGTTTGAAAAATCACCTCATCATCACCCACGATGTCAGGGGACACCGTAAGGTCCTATAGTTTTCAGAGATTCTGTATGCCATGCAGGTTTTTTGTTTATAGTACTTTGGACCCCAGAGACACCACAATAGGGATAGTAGGAGGATACTCACTTTTGGATAGTCACTAAAGGCAACCAGAATTTCATAGTTGCATCATTGACAAGTAAAATGAGGATCCAAGCCAACCTGTGAAAAGAGGAGGATATAAATATTAGAAGTATGGACTTTTTTTAAAAGGACTACAATTTTTTTATGTGCATTAACTACTAATTTTAAAAAGAGACAGCAAGTTTTATTTTACATAGAGAAACACATTATGAATAGCCATGGAAACTTTATATTAGTAGGAATATTGTATAGAGAGGGATACTGCACACTTTCAGTATTTTAAAAGAAAAGAATATAACATTGCATGTGACTTTTTACTGAAATTGTTTCCAGAATGACCTCGAGATCATTAATCTTGTACTTGCAAAAGAGTTATCAAATATTTGTGGCCTGTTAACCAAAAGCTTTATCATAAAATTCTATGCCCTGTGTTCTAGTTTCATCACTTGTCTGGGAAATGCGTTGAAGATAGTTTTCCTTTGCTGCATTTTAAAAATCATGTCAAACAAGATAAAGTGAATAATGGATTGGTTATTGGATGAATCTATGTAATTTATATTAAAAGACTGAAAGGCCTTCGTTGATGGAAGTTTTTGAAAATCTGAATTATCCAGCTTGTCTTTATTCCATTTGATTTGTTTGGACCTAGGCTGTATTTATATGAGCATTTTCACTCATTGACTGATTGATCCATTCACTTATACATTCACTACTTTATCAATTCTATCAATGGATTTGTTAAGTGCCTACTATGTGTTAGGCATTTCCCAGGTCCAGTGTATAGATAAGGAACAAGACCTTCTCCCTGCTCTTAAGGAGATTATTGTGTAGTGGGGGATGCAAGCATGCTTATGATAAGGCTAAGGTCCAGGCGTGATGAGAACATATAGGATGAACAACTAACAAAGTCCTGAGTGGCGACAGCAAAGGGGACTAGAGGAAGTGACAAAAAAAGTGGAAATCCAAGAAAAGAAGGGTTTAATCAGGAGAGGGAACAAGCATGTGAGGACAAGGGAGAGGCATAAAAGTCTGGAGTATTATCTGCAGATTCAGAAGGAGTTTGGGAAATAGAGGAAGAAGGGGAAAAAATGAGTCTGGAAAGGTAAGCAGGAGCTAAATCCTGAAAGGCTTTCCCTGTTAAACAGTATGGATTTTATCCTCAGATTTTACAGGAGAGCTTCCAATTGGAGAGCAATATGATCAGATTTGTTTTAGAAAGTCCATTCTAAATGCAGAATGAAAAAACTAATTTTAAATAAGGCAAAGTCCATTCTAAATGCAGAATGAAAAAACTAATTTTAAATAAGGCAAGAATTGTGACAAGAAAACTAATCAGAAAGCTGCTAAAGTAAACCAGATAAGCAATTCTAGTAGCATCAACTAGGTTGTTGGCACTGGAGATGGAGAGAAGTGGAAGGATTTGATGGTTCAGGTAGAATTGACAGGGCTTGGAATGGATTGAATATGGGGGATTTAGGAGAGGTAGGGGTTAAAGATGGTGCCCATGTTTCTGGCCTGGATACCTGTGCAAATGGTGATTCCAGTCACTGAGGAGAAGGGAGCATAGGGAGGGATGAAAGGTGATAGAGGAAGGGAGAGAAAACAGTGAACGCTGTTTTAGAAAGACTTGTGGAGATTGCAGGTGACTGTGAGATATCCAGTGGAGATTTCCAGTAGGCATTTGGGCATGTAGGTCTCGAGTGGGCTGGCATAAAGCCTGAGCAATGAATGAAATCAATGCTGGGGAGTGTTTAGAATAGTAGGGCTCAGAATAGAAGCTAACTTGGAAGAAAACGCTTAAAGAAAGGTCAGAAGAGAAGTCCATAGACAGAGAATGTGTTAAATGACACCACAAGAATGTAACCGGCAAAAAGTGGAAAACTCTGAGGAGATGAACAACTTATCACACCAATAAAAAACTGGAGAGGAAAGAAAGGAGAGGGAAGCCTACAGTTTATGAGATAATTAAGAGACAAAGGAATGCAAGATGCGAACCTTATTTCAGTCTTGAGTCAAACGAGCTAATTGTAAAAAACCTTATGAGTTAATTGAGGAAATTTAAACACTGGCCTGGATAGTTAATGGGGCACTATTTTTTTTTTTTTTTTTTTTTTTAGGCAATAAGGCTACTGTGGTTACGCTTTCCACAAAACGATTAGTTTTTGGAGATACATAGAGATGAAATGGTGTTACAGATGAAATGATGTGATGTCTGGAATTCACTGCAAAATAATACTGTGGGAGCAGATGGTGGGAAGTGATTATGGAGTAGATGAAACAAGATGCGCCATGAGTTGATCATTGTTGAAGCTGGATTATGGGTGCATGGGAGTTCACTGAACTATTCTATTTTTTCTGTATGTCTGAAAATCTCCATAACAAACGTTAAAGAGTAAAGATGAGAAGCCCACAATGGACAAATACGTATTTGTCCAAAGAACTTTCTTCTCAAATGAAATCTTATGCAAAAACTCAATCTACAAAGTATGTGTTGAAATAAAGCTGTGGACCCAGGCCCACTATCTCTGACTTGCTAGTAACCTCCTCGCCTGCCTCTTGGCTTCCTAAAACTCCAGTTCTCTCTCAGAACACAGCTGGTAAATAGTTGGCCTGCAGCAAGTGGATAATTGGATAATGAGTAATGGCACTGCCAGTGATAGACTTCAACTTTTTCCTCATGTCCACAGCTCTCACTGCAGTGCCAGTGGAGCACATGGGCCAGCACTAAATGCCATATATACTTTGAAATAAAGTCAAGTGAATCTTCTGGATTCCTTCCAAGAAGCAAATATCAGGCTCTACAGCCAATAATCATTCTGTAAACATCTTCACTTCCACTGGAGTAAAAGCACACTGCATTTTCTGTCACACAGAAAATAATTTCTTGAAAGTTTTTTGCTTTTAAATTGAGCTTTATGTCATAGATTCTAATGTCCATAAAAATATAAAAATGCACTAGTATTTGCAAAGATATACAGTGTTTCTGTGTGTTCTACATACAACTTCCCCTAACATTGACATCTTGTATAATAATGGACATTTATCAGAGCTAAGATATTACTATTAACTGAACTATGTATCTTATTCAGATTTCCCCAGTTTTCCCACTCATGTCCTTTTTTTTTTTTCATTCTAGAATCCAACCCAGAACATCACATTGCATTTAGTTATCATGTCTCCTCACTCTTTCCCAGGGACAGTTTCTTTGTCTTTTCTTTTCTTCCATGACCTTGACACTAAAAAAGGTGCACATTTAAAATATCATTGTAGTAATATTCTTCAAGATTGCAGGATTCCATGAAAAGTGGAAGGCAGACAGTCCTTACAGGCTGTGACTATTGGGTGACCAGTCTGACAAAGAAGAAGTTTTAGTAGCTGAGAGCAACCCCTTGTCCCAAGAAGCTTCTTTTATCCTCTACCTGCCTTTCCCATTGTATTACTCACCCCAAGGGGTGCTGATGCAAAGTACCAGAACTCTGTTGACTTTTCTAAAGAGTGTTTATTTGGGGTAGAAGCTTACAGTCACAAGGCCCTAAAGAGTCCAACTCAAGGTACCATAAGAGGTACTTTCTCACCCAAAGTCATTGGCCATGTGTTGAAGCAAGATGGTGGGTGATGTCTGCTAGGGTTCAGCTTTCCTTCTTCCTCTTAAGGCTCCATGGTCCCAGCTTCTGATCTCAGCTGCAGGCTGGCATAAGGCTCATCTCTCAGGGCTTCTCAGCTGCTCTATTCTCTTCGGCTGCAAACTATCAGGCTCATCTCTCTTCCCAGGGCCTCTGCCCTGTCTATGGAGCTATCTCTCTTTCTCTTCCTCTGTGTTCTTCTTCTCTGTGTATCTACTTCCGTGTTCTTGCCTGAGCGTCCGTTTATATAGCTGACCAATGGGGCAGGACTCAACCCTGCATGCCCTAATGATGTGGTCAATCCAAGCCCTAATCTTAACATAATTTAATCAAAGACATCTCAGCTGGCTCTAATACAATCAAAGGGTATCACGCCCAGAGGAACAGACCAGTTTACAAAAATAATCAATATCTCTTTTTGGAATTCATAAATAATATCAAACTGCCACATCCATCTTCTTTCCAGTCCAGTTAAAGCCTCCTTCCAGTTGGGACACAGCCCAAAGTGACAATGCTCTGTTAATTCAGAGTTTCCATTTACAGGCTCAGATTGTACTTTCTGGCTACTGAAAAGGAAAATAGAGCACACAGCCATGGTAAAAGTCTTTCAGATTGTCTTATGGAGAAAGTCACTACTTAATTGTCCATATTTCATTTATTAGCACACTAACTCCACCAACCACGGGACTGGTGCCTGAGATACTTCTTTATAAAGCCAGGGTTGTGAAACCACTCATCCTTTTATTTAAAAAAAACAAAACAAAACAAAAAACACCTACAACAAAACACAAAATAAACCTGATTTAACTAGTAAGAGCTGTTGCTTTATTGATGCCTTTGTTCTGTGGTCTAAAAGGGGGTTTTAATAAATTTATGCTCTAGCAGACAAATTCAGAATCAGAGTATGGTATATCTGGGCTGCTGCCTTCCTGTCGAGGTTTTCTTCATCTCCCTGAAGGTCTCTGTGGAGGCAAAATGCAAATTTAACACTCATGACTTATAGTCCTACTTGCCCTGAGTGCTTTCTCTACAAAATACCACAAATGTATTTCAGCAAGAGTGAACAGATCAATTTACCCTTGCCATCTCTGTTTTAGCTTTATTTTCATCAATAAAATTTAAAGATAGACTATCAAATCAGAAACCAATGAACTCAAATGCAAATACAGTGAAGATTCATTGATCTAGACTCCACTAATCGAGTCTATGATGAATATTCATAAGTGGTAAATGCTTTAAGTAAAAAATTTGGCGAAACGTCTTTATGAATTTTAGGTTTGCTCATGGGTAATGTAAATTATTCAAATTTCAGTAGCTATTTCAAAAGAAGGATCGATCTTATAAAATTAAATATTTCCCTAATACACTTTACAGCCTAGCAATTTTTGTGTGGTGCAGGATTCTGATATTTGATATATTATGGTATGGTGGTGCAATTTATTACTTGGTTGATAATAGGTACCATCCTTGAAAATAATAAAAACACTTCTTTAAAACTGATGTACCACTTAGATTTTTCACTGTTGACTGAACTTTCCTTGAATTTAAGGATCATACATTATATAGCTTTTGTGTCTCTCACCCACTCTTTGAATCCCCACCTCATCATATGGCTCAGGAAAGTGCCTTACATGTAGTGCGTGTTTAATAAAAGTTTTTCTTTAAGTATTATGGAAGCTGATTATTCTGATTTGAACCAGTTTAAAGTAGCTAGATGTGCTCTTGTTAGCTCCTTATCTATCTAGGTTTTAAAATTGTCTCATTAAATTGCTTTATATTAATGTAAATTTGCTTTCTATTTTTCCATTTGATATGGTATCAGGATGATTTGGGCTGCAAGTAGCAGAAGATGTAACTAAATGGCTTTTTAAAAAGAGGAAAATTTATTCTCTCACACTATTAGAAGTTTGGGATAGGGTGGTTAAAATGTTGATCAACTTAGAGGCTCACATCATTCAGGACCTATTTTCCGGGTAGAAGCTACACCCTGAAACCCTCAGCCCTGCAAGACGGCTGCAGCAGTTCCAGTAGAGATAGCCTTTCTTCTGGCCTTTCCAGAAGCTCCATAGCAGACTTCTCCTTCCATTCTCATTTCTAAACCAGCTCTGGCAATGGGAATGGGATTACAACGATGGGGTTAGACCAGTTAAGATTCACCCCCTAGGCCATGGAAGGGCTCAACCTCTCACAAACACTTGGCTGCCCAATATATAAACAAATCATTTACTCCTGGCAGGAAAAAGGTGGGTAATGACTGGTGAGTACAGCCAACAGTGTCTGCCACAAGCAAAATATCTTACTGGGGAAATGTGAGTAGCTGCTGTGGAGCTGTGTGCTTTCTCTGTCTTTGCATTTTCCATTTGCCAAGACCAACCCATGTTCATCTTTGTGGCTCTTCATCCTTAATAACCTAACCCAGGTTTGGTTCAGACATAGGTGGCAATATGCCAGAAGAAGATGGTCCCAGGCCCAGGAGATGAATCAGTGATGATACTGTCATGTCCCGTTTGCCAGTGAACGGTTAAGAGTTTCCACATGACCCAGTTCTGGGTGCTAAGATGGAGGAGAAATTCTCTCAAGGGAAAGATTTTTCTACCTGGTAAACAAGAAGAGGAGCAAGGGACCTTTTACCCCATATATTACTTACTGCTTTTGAGCTTGACTGTGTACAGTCATGATGCTTAGAGTTGCTGCTGCACCAAAAAAGCTTTTTATTGTGGTATATGCACATAAAGTAGATTCTTTTTTAATAAATAGTAGCTGAAATCCACTCAGGCAACAAGACAAACAGGAAACATCTTTGTGTACATAATTGAAGTTTAGTAAATATCCCTTTTCTAAATGAAGACATATTCTACAGGTTAGTCTAATGATATTTTTTTTTTTCACAGAACATTTTATTTTATTTTTTTTGATACTTACATCAACTAACAGTACTTCTTGGCACTTTCTGGAGATCTGCATTTAAGCCATTCTGAGAAACTGCATTTCTGCACATTTTTCTGCTGCTTTGCGTTCTCAGATGTTCCTGGAAAGAATTGCTTTTAACTTCCCAGGCTTTTCCCTCTTCAGCTGTTAACTTGTAACTTGCTGTTGCCAGCAGCTAGCTAGCTGTCAAGCATTTGTCCAAAAACATGTTCTTATAATACCTTCCTCTCAAACGTATTCAATACACAAGGTGGTTTTAGTGTTTTTCCATAATATTCCACAGACCATTCATCTTTTTTGGTTAAAAAATACTTTTAATATATGTACTATTTGAAGCATACAGCAAAACCCAGAAAGTTATATGATAAACAGCATATGCTTACCCTTGGGTTAATATATGTTAGCTTGTAGCCCTATTTACTCATACATAAAACTATAGATTTATCCTCTTCACTCCCCCCTCCCTTCCACTGCCTTGATGGTGGTAATGACAATGACAATGATGCTGCTGATGGTGATAACGATACTAATAAAAACAGTAACTTACTATATGCTGAGCATTTAAGTGCTTTTTGTGCACAAACTCCTTTAATCCTCCTAGCAAAGGGATGACATAGTGTGTCTTGCCTTAGTTTGCCAGGGTTGCTGTAACACATACCACAGACTGGTTGGCTTGCAAGATAGGAATTTATTGTCTCACAGCTTTGGAGGCCAGAAGTCCAAAATCAATGCTGTCTCTGAAGTCTGTAGCGTTCTGGTGGCGGCTTGTCGGCAATCCATAACTCAGTCTCTGCCAACATCTGTCTC
>JAQZBX010058689.1:0-17695 GCA_029593785.1 Cabassous unicinctus
GTATCATTCATACATGAACATACATAAACTATAAGTGTTCAGTAAACATCGTGAACTTACAAAACAAACATGCATAACATCATACAGGCTCCCATACATCACCCCCTCCCCCCCAAACACCCTGCATTGTTGTGAAACATTTGTTAACAAATCATGAAAGAGCATCGACAAAGTATTACTACTAACTATAGTCCGAATCTTCCTTCCCTATACATTTTTTTTAAAGGATTTATTTATTTACTTTTATCCATCTTAATCCCCACCTCCCCACTGTTTTTGCTGTTTCTGTGTCCCTTCACTGGACAACTCTCTGTGTCCATTTCCTGTCCTCTCTTCTCATCCTTCTTCTCCTGTCCTCACTGGGATTCAATCCTTGGAATCTCCGATGTGGGAGAGAGGCGTCCTACTACCGCCTGTGCCACCTTAGTTCCTGGTTTTTTGGTGCGTCTTGTCTTGGCTGTCCCTTGTGTCAGTCTCCTGTTACATCATCATCTTGCTGCGTGGCTCGCAGGGCCTGGTGGCGCACCCACACACGGGGCCTGACGGAGCACCCGCACATGGGGCCTGGTGGCTTACCTGCTCGCGGGGCCTGGCAACGCACCTGTGCACAGGGCCTGGTGGCCCACGTACCTTCCACGTTTTTCTTTGTTTTTATTTTTACCGGGAGGTCCCGGGGATCAAACCCAGTTCTCCATATGGGACACAGACACCCAACCACCCGAGCCACATCTTTCCCCCTGCTATATCTCTTAAGGTTGACCAAAGATACCCAAAGTTACAGTCTTTTCCCATACAGGATGGTCGTATAATAAATCAGGCTTAGTTTATCACCAGCATTCTAAAAACCAGACCTAGGGAGAAAAACTAGGTCTGGGGACACATGCATGGTTTCTAATATAGCAAATGTTTAGCCTACCCTGATTATCACAAAATCAGGTCAGCGAAAGTATTCGCAGCTAGGCTTTCTTGACTGACCTTTCTTTCCCATCCTCTTTGCTACCTCCATCCACTGTACAACCCTACCAACACCTCAGGCCTGGGTTGTGCTTATGGGCTTTCCCCACCTCCAGGGGAGAAATCCTTTGCAAATCCTCTGAAACACATTTTTCAGTCTAAATCTCCCCATAAAGCACTTACCTGATCTTGTAACTCCATGCTCAGAGGTCTTCACCAGCTTCCTGCGGTTCCTAAAATAAAGTCTGGATTCTTAAACCAGCTAGAGAAGCTATACCTCAGTCTGGCTTCTCCAATGTTTCCCTGCAGTTTTGCACTCCATCTTTGCATCTCCTCCACAAGCAGCCCGTGACAGCTCCCAGGCTGGTGTCCTGGCTGTTCTTCACTGGACCTGAACTTTTACATCCCCCATCTTCCCTGCTCTTCTTACTTTCCTCTCCATGCCCTGCTCATCTCTCCAGGCTCAGTAGCTCAAGTCCCCAGCTCCCCACAGCGTACCTCTGGGCAAGCACAGTGCTTGCAGCCCTCAGCTGTTAAGGACCCTTGGCTTTGCCTTGAATTTGTTCCTGAGTATAGCTCATCTTTGCAGTAAGGCTGAAGCATCTCATGTTCAAGACTTGTGTCCTCTGCTGCGTGGGTAGCCCTGGACACAGACATTTATTGCATTAAAATATTGGCTCAGTATATAATAAAAATCCTTTGAGAATAGTGGAATGATAACATAGGGATAGGAAGCAGAGCCTGAAGAGAACAGTTTTAATTTTAGCTAGTCTTATGAAAGGGAGCAAGATTGGTAAAATAGAATTAGTTCTGCTGGTCTGTGTATTTTCCATGGATCAGGTTTTCCTTTTTGGATGGAAACATATTGCTCCTCTTGTAAAATCTGCTATGTGAGATAGGTGGTTTTTCCTGTCCTTTATTAATTCAGATAGACTTTCATAAAGGCTAACAGGAGGATAACCCCCTCACTCCTCCACCATTGTCAGGGTTTCCAGGAGCTACAAAATGAAGTCTGACAGCCTGAGAGCCAGAGGCAGCACATGCATTAAAAAGGAGAGAGGTGAACCCACAGACTGTAGGGGCTGGCCACCTATTCTGTTCCTTCTGCTCAAAGTCTAGGAGAGCCTTGCCTTGGACAATGATGTGCTAGAGTCAGAAACTGGGTCTTTTATTGTGACCTGTGCAAAATATGCAGACATTCAGTGTCTTTCATGGCATACAATATAAGTTTAAATTGTTTTAATGAAAGTTATCTCAAAAAGAATGATCAGAAATAAAGAGACATGTTTTAAGGCGTAAGTTTAAACAGCAGTAATGTCTACATCTAGAGGCAAAACAGCCAAAATGGTTGAGAAATTCAAGAATGAAAGGAAAGAAAGGCAACCAAAGCCATTGTACCACAGGAGAATGCTTTTTTAAAAAGAATTCTGGGAGCGAAGTGGCTCAAGCTGTTGAGCACCCGCTTCCCACATGGGAGGTCCCGAGTTCGGATCCTGGTGCCTCCTGAAAAACCAAAAACAAACAGCAAGCAAAACAAACGAGAAAACCAAGTCAGGGAAGCCAGTGTGGCTCAGTGGTTGAGCACTGGTTTCCCACACATGAGGTCCTGGGTTCAATCCCCAGTCCCAAGTACCTCAAAAAAAAAAAAAGAAAAAAGAATTCTGCCCTGCATATTACAATTTGGAAGAAAAGGAAGGAAGGGAAAACAGAGGGAAAATAATGTATAGGTAATAAGAATGGAGGGATTTAATCTTAACCATTCCCCAGTTTTAAAACATATAAGAAGAGGTACATGGCAAGTGGTTTCTGAATGTGTTTGAGTAAGTGTAATAGGAAGACCCTTTAAAGGTAAAGATCCTTTCATTTCAGACTGTATTGGTCTATAAGTATCACTCACTTAACCCTTGGTAATTAACTGTCTCTTTCCTAGAACTGATTATACCTTTTTGCTTATACTCAGTAAAATGATGCCTTCTTATTGCTTTAAGAGGGAAAGTTTCATTTTTCACTAGAATACACTTCAGTAAATTTCAATGTCTATTTATTCTGATATTCTCAGCTATTATAATTTGCTTTGATTAAACGTACCCCGAAAGTTAGTTCATATAAGGTTTACTCTTAAAAAACCTGTATTCAATTATATTATTACTTAGAATTTGCAATCTGATGTTTTATGGGTTCTGATATTCTGAGTATATGTTTTTCTTTTCTTTCTTCCTCTTTTATTGGTTTTTTCATTTTTTGGTTTGTACAACGATTAATCATTAAAGCGTTTGTGTTTACAGGGTGGATGTGTGGACTCGACCAACCAGAGCCTGGCTCTCTTGTTCATGACCTTGGGTCAGCAGGACGTTTCCAAAGTCCTGCTAGGACCGCTCTCTCCTTACACGTAAGTTGTTTGCTTTCGATCTCATTATTCTTTCCAGTTTAATTTTCTAATTGCATAAAACAACTCAGGTGGTATACTGTGTCTAGCATATCACTGTGAACACCTGCTTGTGCCTGTCTATCAGTGAGCCAGAGGTTGTAACTCTTAACCTGGTGTTTTATTTTTACACACAAGGGTTTGCCTTCCTTTCCTGTAGTTTCATCATTCCCATCTCTCTTCTCATGTAATTAAGGTTACATGATATCTATTGGGTAGGTTTTTCTTTGTCTGTGCTTTAGATTTTGTTAATGCTTTTGAGGTAAATTTCTGATACTTATTTTAACTTGGGTTTGTTTGTTTATTTATTTATTTATTTATTTATTTAGAATGCAAGGCAGCAGTCTTACTTGCTGTGGCCAAAAGGGCTGTCTTTTTGTCCAAGATGATAGGGATGAGCTGGCTGGGAAAAATGAAGAAAGAGGCAAAGTTTCTAGTAATGCTACTGGAGCTGGTAAGGAATTGTTTGAGGTAAATTTGGGGCCACCGGGTTTTAGCATTAGTTGCCTTCTGAGATATAAAAAAAGGACAGCTCATCAGAAGACTTGAATTATGAACAGGATAGTGAAAGGCATTTCCCGTTGATCATGAATGAGGTTACTTGAAAACAGCCTATTTGAGCTGTGTGTGTGTGTATATGTGCTTATATACTTGAAGATCATGGCATCTGTGAGGGTTAAGGGGTGGGCCTTGTGTAAGAGGAAGGATTCAGGTAGATATGAGTCTGAACTGTCCTTTTTCGGTTATCATGGTACCGATGCTGTATATCTGAAAGGTACAGTACTGTGATAACTGAAGAATGGTGGTGCCATCACATTGAGAAAGGAGATGAGGACTGCCGGTGGGGCTGTGTACCACTGAGGCATGGCTTTAGGGGTATGGAAACCAGGAGCTTGGAAGACATTCTTTTGGGGGCTTCTTCTTCCTTTTTTTTTTTTTTGAGGTGGTGGTGGGAGGTTTTTTTGGTACAGGGAGATAGGAGAGAGTACATTCTGTTAGCCTGGCAGTGGGGAAAGACTGAGAAGCAGGAAACTGGTAAGGACCCATTCACTTGTGATAACTTATGTAAAGTATTTCACAGGACAGGAAACTACAATTGAGTAATCCTGACCTGCTAACACTAATAATCCACATTACTAAAATAGACTTTGTAGTAAGGACATCTGGAGGATGAGGGCTGGGAGTACAGCAGAGATTTACTCCGCCTTGAGTTTGATGAGAGTGGCTGGTGGCTATATGATTGCAGTGGCCCTTTCAGCTGGTCTCACTGCTGCTGCTTTCCCAGGGCAGCAGAAGGCCCAGCAGCTCACACAGCATGAGGCAGTATCTAGAAATGTGTGTGGTCCTGGACCTTGGGATTTAGCAGAACATCGTGTGAAAAACAGAAGGTGTGTTTTTATTTTTCCTTGATATTTAAAATTTTTCTTCTGGAGATTTTTTTCAGTTTGCCTCCAGGGCCTTTTATAATCTTCAGGACAGCAGTAGCCTCTTTATAGATGGGTCAAGATGTATCCGACATCTTTTAAAAGCTCTTGTATCTTCCTTGACACACCCCCTCACCTAACATTAATTGCAGTCTTTTCTTCCAGAAACCTTGCCTAAAATTAATTGAAAAACAAAGTGGCCTGCTCTCAATGGAGTGTTAAAGGAATGGGGCAAATTGCAGTATTACATGTTTTGAGACTCAGGGCTGCAGGGAGGAGGCATTCTTCTTGCTCTGGGTTACCTGCCTCCTGGGGCTTTATGCACAGGGGCTTGCCAGGGTGTGGGAAAAGGCAATCTCCCTTTTTGATTAAGTGAGCACAAGGGAGGGGGTAAGAGAGTTTATTTCCAAGATAGCTGTATCAGTTGAGACCCTGTATACCCATTAATCATTGTATTTAATC
The DNA here is from genome assembly GCA_029593785.1 of Cabassous unicinctus. Taxonomy (NCBI): domain Eukaryota; kingdom Metazoa; phylum Chordata; class Mammalia; order Cingulata; family Chlamyphoridae; genus Cabassous; species Cabassous unicinctus. The sequence goes on from JAQZBX010058689.1 coordinate 5,266, forward strand.
AAGTTTCCAGCTGCCCAAATTGATGAAGGGCAAGGTGGGAAGAAACATACATCCTCCAAAGACCAGTTGGCAAAGTTCACATCCTATTTGTGTGGACAGTGAGAGGGGATAGAATCCAAAGTCAGAACCATCTTGGTGGGGGGGAACAGTTTATCCTAGTTGGACTCAGGAGCTTTGGAGACTGAATTATCATATTTTATTTTTATGTGCAGTTAAAGTCATAGAAATCTGTTTTTGAAACCTCAAATTTCTAAAAACCAAAAGAAAGACCCTCCTTGTTTTAAAAAAAAAACTTTTTTTTTCCCATTTAGTTTGCACATGTTTTGATTTGTATAAATAGCTTTTAAAATGTCTGTTTACAGAGAGTTGGAATTGAGGAAGATGTTTTTCCTTTTAGTGTTACTTTCAAACCCTTTCTGGAAAATAAGGGTCTCTGTTCCTCCCTTATTTTTCCTTTCCCACTGTCTCTCTTCAAGAGATTGCTCTTGGTGGTTTTCTGTGCTACTTGAGAAAGTAAGTCTGCATGTGTGAAATTGTTCCAGAAGGCCAAAGAGACTTTTTTTCAGCAGAATAAAATGTTATTGATGAGGTACATTCGCATAACAAGCTGGCACATGGAGAATCTGTTTTGGTTAAATTTGTTGAGTTTTAGGTGATTTACATTTGGTGACTGACTGTAGTTGTCCCTCCTGTCCAAAAGCTTCATTTTACAGTTTAGGGAGGATTTATATTTTATTTAAAAGTAGGATTAATAGTCAACTTAATTAGAACTTTCAGAAATTGTGAGAGGAGCCTGGGGTTACCAGAGCCCTCCACATTCTGCTAGTGCCCTGGCTTTGGAGTCCCACCTACCTTCATTCAAGTCCAGGCTTTGCCGCAAAGCCGCTGTGGGACCACGGACAAGGCATGCATCATCCTTGAGCCTCAGTCTCATCTGTAAGGTAAGGTGAATGATGCCCAAGTCATAAGCTTGTGGCGACAGAGCAAGGGTTAAATGAGGTAAGGAGCTCAGCCAGTGCTGGAGGCTGCAGGTTCCCTCCCACATACTCTGTTGCCTGCCCCAGTCTGGGGAAGCCCATTCTCCCTGTTCAGGTCACATTGAAAACCAGGAATCCTAGTAAAACTGTTCTGGGTACTCTTAGGCCTTGAAATTAGCTGTGAATTGTCTGCTGGTCTGCCTATTACATATATATCCATTGATTTTTATATTTATGACTAACTTCTAGTCACATTGCTAAACAAACTACACACATCTTATTTAATTTTCCTAAGAATTCTGTAAAGTACATGTCTATTTAACAAACAGATGGTGTTTACTCTGTGCCTGATATTGTTTTAAGTATATTAACACATTTAATTTTCATAATAACCCTATGAGGATGATAAAGGCAGGCAATGTTAAAAGCCCCATTTACAGGTGAGGGGATTGAGGCACAAAGAGGTCTAGTAATGTGCCCAGGGTCACACAGTCAACTGTGGGATTCAGACCCAGGCAGCCTGGTTCTGGAGTCCATGCTCATCTTTATCTTCACGCTCTTACATAAGAGCTGGGATTTCATCCACATCTTTACACTCCAAGCACCTTCTTGCCTGAGCAGGATGCCATGCTACGTATTCTCAGGAGGGTATGTGTTTCAAACTCTGCAGTAAAATGATCTCCTTCTATCTTTAGTTAGAAGTCTAAAATAAGCCACTCCATTTTGTTTTTTTCTAACTTCAGTAAGTGACCTATTTCTACTACTTGTGGAAGTGCTAGCCCACTGTCCTTGTTAAACACTGACCAATCAGTGGCTCACTCGGTCTGAATCATAGCAATGTGAAGATCAAATGAGATAATGCACAGGAACATGGACATTATATCCAGTCCTACTCCTGGTCAATTACTAGGCTTTGTGAATTCAGTTGCTTCACTGCTTTCCATGAGCTGGCATGATTCTACTCCACCTTATATTTGTGAAGCAGTTTAAATGCTGCAAAGCTTCTTGCCACTTTTTTTTTGTTTTTTAAAGAAGTTTTAGATTACATAAATGTTACATTGAAAATATAGGGGATTCCCATATACCCTACCCCCTCCACCTCTCACACTTTCCCCCATTAACATCTTTCATTAGTGTGGTACATTTGTTACAATTGATGAACGAATATTGAAGTATTGCTACTAACCATGGTCTGTAGTTTACATTATGGTTTCACTTTGCACTGTACAATTTTATGGGTTTTGACAAAATGTATAATGACCTCTATGCATCATTGCAATATCATGCAGAACAATATCCATGTCCCCAAAATGCCCCATGTTACACTTATTCTTCCTTCTCCCTCTCCTCAGAATCTCTGGTGACCACTGTCTTTATATCAGTGTTACAAGTTCTTCCATTATTAGAGTAATAATAAGTATACTTTGGTCCATGATTACATTCCCCACTTATGTTTGTTCATTCCTCAATCTTGAGGATTTGGGGATGGTGGTGCCCACTCTGCTTCCAGTGGAGCGGGGGCTTTAGATTCCATGGGGAAGATGGATGGAACTGTCTTGCTTGCAGTTGTTGGTACTCTCTGGGTGTTGTCTATTATCATCATTTTGTAAGTTGCCCTGGGCGAGTCCGATGAACTGGAGAGTAGGTGTTGGCTACAACTCTACAGAGATTCAGGACTCAACCGGCATATGAACAGACTGAAGATTTAAGTCTCTGGGACATATATTTAGTGGGTATAGTACTAATGGGGCAGAAAAACCATTCTGGGTAGGGAAATTATAAATGAGTCTAACTCTGTTATATTAGAGAGATAGGTTATCATATATTTCAACGTAAGCCCTCACCAAAAGGGTGCCAATTTCCTGGGGTTTGTCTGCCCTGCCTGTAGTGTCCAGATGTCTCTAGAGTCCTCAGGAGCACCCCTGCTTGAGGCATTGTTTACTGTGGCAGGCAGTGAGAGCCTCCTGAGACGTGCATAAGTGTAACCTCTGGAATGGCCTCCCAACTGACTTTGAAATCTCTTAGCCATAAAAACTTATTTGTATTTAATATTTTTGTATTAATATATTTAATATTTCCCCCTTTTGGTCTAGGTCTTTTTCTAAATGCATCGCTAGTTCGAGTTTGGTAATAATTCCTTGGTGCCAGGGAGGCTTATACCTGGGAGTCATGTCCCATGCCAGGGGGAAGGTAGTGAGTTTATTTGCTGAGTTTGGCTTAGAGACAGGCCACATTTGAGCAATAAAGAGGCTTGAAGAAGGTAACTCTTAGGAGCTATGTATTACTAGGCTAAGTTTCAATTTCACAAGAACAAGGTTCATTAAGTACAAGCATTACTATCAAGGGCCTGGTATATTGGTCTGTTCTCTTTTGCTAGGCACTTCCTATGTACTCTAGAGATTCTTGTCACTCTATTAGAGAATGTAGCAGGACTCCCCAGGATGAGAATTTAATATTTTGTTGGTTATTGTGTGGGTCTCCACCCACTGAGATAGCACTCCATGACCACATGAGCACATTCATATTCCATAGAGTCATGTCCCAGGTGCATCCTTCATCACACTTCCCCTCACTACTGACAACCTGCACCAGTGAGCCTCCTTTGCCATAGTTGTAACTTTTTTGTAATCCAAAACCTCCCCAGAAACAAAGCCAAAAAGGTTTTTTTTTTTGCATTTTGCCTTTCATCACTGTAAGATGTTATCTTTTATGTGTATTGACAATTTCTTATGTACGTTCCCCCAGTGTCTTTTTTTTTTCTTTTTTTCCCCACTTTATTTTCAAAGAAGCCTTAGGTTACAGAAAAGTCACATCAAATATATAGGGGATTCCCATATTCTTGTCAGTTTTTTTATGCTGTTGAGCCCTCTGAACATATTTGGGATGTAGTAAAAGCAAGGGATAGTCCTACTTTTCACATGAAAAAGGGTTTCAGTGACCTCCACATGTTGAGTTCCTGCCAGAACTCAGGCCAGGACTCATGTCTCCCAATAGTGCAGCCAGCCTGGTCTCTGTTTTGTGCTGCCTCTATAACTGAATTTAATTACTTCATTCTTGGAGCAGATGTTAGCTGGGCTTTGGGAAAGCTGCTGCTGTAAGGCAGATAAAACATCACCAATGTATTTGAAAGCTGCATGTATTCACTACAGAGGTCCCCATCAAGCAGACTCTCTTCCCACTCTCTGACTTTCCCCTCAACTTCCAGAACAGCTCCTTAGACCTCAGATGTAGGTAACCTAGTATCCGGGTGGCGTGAAACTGGGTGGCCTGGTGGTACAGGAGGCAGAACCCTGTGGCGTGGTTTGTATCTGTGGGAGCTACACCAGACTTCTCTGAAACCTGCTTGTCAGATGGACTGGAGGCTTTTATAGAAAAGCAGGTTGTTTCTTTCTGAAAATAAATCACTTTGTCCTGAAAAAAAGAAAAAAAAAGCCCACTACAGATTCAGTTCTGTAATCAGTAGTTAAAAATCCTTCACACAGGAGTTTCCTGGAGCCCCAATTGCCTAGACTTGTTAGTCTGAAAAGCTGCAACTAGGTTGTTCAGTAGCTGTCCGCTGAAGAGCAGAGTTGCTGTCAGCAAGCCATGGGTTATTTGGGACTGCCTGACTGGCTGTGTGGTTGTGTCTAGGAAATTCCACAGCCATAGAGTGCTGTGGAAGAGAAGGAAAGGGAAGTGTATGAATTCGGGAGGTGGTGCCTCGGTGGGGCTGCCACGTCTTCTGGGGCCTGTCCATGGCTGCAGCTGTGCAGAGCTGTGGGTCTGCAGAGGAGGGCGTGGATCAGCACTGGATGTGACTGGGCTCAACTGCAAAAAGACACGGGGGGAGATTATCCTCTGTTCAGTTTTTATCTTTTTAAGGAGACAGGTGGGGTTTAATATTGTCTGTAGTTATTTCACAGCTTCTGAACATTTTTGCTTTCTAATATCCGAGCTTAAGGAGACATTGGGGGTCTGGGGCTGGAGGTGGAGGAAAGACATTTTGAAGCATACCATACTCCAGTTCTTATGCAGTCTGCAGTCTTCCTCAGACCGGTCTAGGTTTTGGCAGAACATTATGTAAAAAGTGGAACCGACTTTGCTTTTTCTAACTGTTCCAAAGGCTACAAATACCCAAAACATGTAGGCCTGCACACTCAAGCATGTGTTTCTCCCATCGTTCTCCAAGAGATCAGAAGCAAGCTGAGGCCCAATAGGAATTTTGCCAGCTGAGGAAGGTGCCTGGTTTTTCAAGCACAGTTGAACGATTCAGAGTGAAGTTAGGCTGGGTGAGGCTGTGGGAGCGGAGCGTGTGCCACAGGAGTGTATTGGTTCCATGGCAGCAGCAAAAGAGAGAACAAGCTGTTTTCTCCTTAGAAGGCAGATGAGTGGGTGAGATGGCTGTGTTGCTGCCAGCTGGAAGCTTTGCCCGCAGATGTGGACTGTTTATCTATGGGTTTGATATGTTTGTTTTCTTTTTCCCTAGGACGTGGTTTGGGGGAGGTGGTAGAGCAGGGATGGAGATCCAAAAAATGAAATTTTCAGTTCATCAGTAAGACAGAGAAGCCAGCAGAGGGAGAGCTGACTTCCTTTAATTACTAAGAATATTGAAGTAATTTCTCAAAATTGCCCGATTCCTAAACTCTGTTTGGTGTCTTTTTATCAGGTGGTTATATGGTACATAGCCAGGAGAACAGGGGTTTCAGTGATGATAAGGTGCTTACATAATTTACTAAGGAGAAAGGGAACAGTTGTGGAAACAATTATATCATAAGAATGTAATTAGGTACCATAAGCAGAAACAAGAATGCTATGGAAGTCCAAAGAGGGAAGAAAAGATCATGTGGGGTGGGAGTTCATTGGCTAGGAAAGACTTCATAGAAGAGTTGCCAAACAGGATGTTACTTTAAAGACGGAATGAAATAGCACGTTCTTAGGTAGAAGAGAAAGCAAAGTAGGAAATTCTTCTGTGAATGTGCATTCACTCAGCAAGAATCTATTCTCTAGGGAAGTTAACCTTCATCTCTTAGCCCTTGATGTGCCAGTCATTTTAGCTGGACAGGGTGAGGAATTTGTCGAGGCCCCTTTTCTCCTTTTTGCCTTTTTCTTCCTTTGACTAGTTCAGTGCCTTAGGAAGGAAGGACGAGAGGAAGGAAAATTCACCACAGTAGGTTTATGCTTAGTTTGGCATATACTGTTTGGGGGTGGGAACCAGGATTGAATTTGTGTATTTATTTTAAACAGCTTTATTGAGATATAATTCACATTTCTCCTTAGAATGCACAGTTTACCCATTTAAAGTATATAATTCAATGGTTTTTAGTATATTCAGTTATGTAACCATCACCACAATCTAATTTTAGAACATTTATCACCCTGGAAAGAAACCCTGTACCCATTGGCAGTCACTTTCCTGTTCCTCCCACTCTCCCCAGCCCTAGGTAACTACTAATCTACTTTCTGTCTCTATAATAGATTTCCCCGTTCTGGCTATAAATGGAATCAACAATATGTGGTCCTTTGTGACTGGCTTCTTTCTTTTTATTATGGAATAATATTCCTTTTTATGAATAACACTGCATTTATTTATCCGACTCATAGTTGATGGACATTTGGGTTGTTTCCACTTTATGGCTGTGTGAATAATGCAACTATGAACATTCCTGAATAAGTTTTTGTATGGCCGTGTGTTTTCATTTCTCTTGGGTATACACCTAGGAGTGGAATTGCTGGGTCATATGATAACTCTATGCTTAACATTTTGAGGAACTGCCAAACTATTTTCCAAAGTGGCTGTACACATTTTACATTCCCACCAGCAGTATATGAGGGTTCCATTTTCTCTACAACCTCATCAACACTTTTTCTTTTATTATGTGTCTATTTTATTGTAGCCATCATGGTAGGTATGAAGTGGTATCTTGTGGTTTTGATTTTCATTTCCCTAATGATGAGCACCTTTTCATATGCTTTTTAAGCCATGTGTATATTGTCTTTAAAGATATGTCTAATCAAATCCTTTGCCGATCTTCAAGTTGAAAATTTTTTAATTGAGTTTTAAGAGTTCTTTGTATATTCTGGATGTAATCTTATCTCATAGACGATTGTTTTCACTTTCTTAATGGTATCTTTAGATTCACAGAAGTTTTTAATTTTGATAAATTTCAGTTTATAGATTTTTTCTTTTCTTGTTTATGCTTTTGGTGTTATATCTGAGAAACCGTTACCTAATCTAATGTCATGAAGCTTTACTCTTATGTTTTCTTCTAAGAGTTTTACTGTTTTAGTTCTTAACATTTAGGTCTTTGATCCATTTTGAGTTTATTTTTGCATGTGGTGTAAGGAAGAGGTCCAAATGTGTTCTTTTGCATGTGGCTGTTTAGTTGTCCCAGCACCATCTATTGAGAAGACTGTTTCCCGCCCATTTTGAATTGTAATCAATTCACCATAAATGTAAGGATTTATTTCTGGACTCTCAGTTCTGTTCCATTGATCTACCTGTCTAGAATCAGTATTTTCAAAGGTCCTCAGGCAATTTCAATATGCAGTCAAGATTGAGAACCATCTGGCTAGGGTAAGAAGTTTGGATGGTTTAATTGGGAGGCAATGTAGCATGAGGCTGCTGGAATACTTCATTGCAGGTATGCATACCATCCATTTTTCAGTGAAGCAACTTGCTTCCCCAACTTGCCTGATAAGAATCACCTGTGGTAGTTGATTAAAAACTACCCCTGACCCCTTGCACAGGAGCACAGTATCTTTGTGTGTGCCTCCTCCACATGGACACTTCCTCCCTGCGCCTTGCGATAGACCAGAACCCTCAGGAACCTGTGTGTTCAGTGAGCTCTCCAGGGGCCTCCTGTGATCACACTAGCTTGAGCCATGCTGAATCCACACAGTCAGGCCACTATAAGCTGCATTGTGGTCCTTCCACAGAATTGCTGTTCTTAAGGTCCTCTTGGGGGGTGATACCAATGCTCTGGGTTAAGGGATATTACAAGAAACAGCCCTGTGAAACTCCTTGCCATCTTTACAGTGAGCTCTTCACTGCCCACCTTATTTAATACTGCTTCCTGCCAGATATACACAAATACTCTTACCCCATATTTCTTCCCTATCTGACTTCTTTGTTTTATTTAAGCAAATAAATATAGCACTTACCAAGAATATTTTACTTATTTATCTTGTCTGTCTCTCCCCATTATGTTGAAAACTTCATGAGGGAAGGGATTTTTATTTTTGTCCTTTTAGTTGACTGCAGCATCCCCAGCACTGAGAATAGTGCCTGGCACACAGCAGACACTCAATAAGTATTTGTTGATTGAATATTTTGAGGTTGAGGAACAAAGAGAGAGAATTCTCTATTTTGACATCACTCGATAGTCATTCTGTGTTTTTACCTCACGGCTCTGTGAATCATGGAAGTATGTTTCATTCTCTGTGTGGGCTGCTCAGGGATTCATGCCATGTTTATGTATAATCTCTGATAAGTGTAGAATTAAGTAACTTATGTGTCACATACTAAGCTAACCTTTTAAAAAAAATTATTTAATTTGTCTTGCTTTTTGTGTCTTTGCAAGTTAAGTCCTCTGTAGAAACTGAAAAGTTGTAAATCATGTTTGATAAGAACCTCTGAATTTCAGTCATTCCTCTTGGTCTGGGAAATTTAAAGCTTGGGTTTTAGGTGGGGGTAGGGATGGGAGGAGAATTCCTTTTTCATTTCTTTTTCTTTTTCTTTTTTTTTAGGATAGAATTTTTGCGGCATTTGAAGAGCTTTTTCCAGATAATGTTTAAAATTGAAACCAAGCCATGTGGTGAAGAACTCAAGGGTGGGGATAAAGTGCTGATGACCTGTGTTGGCATTGACTTCTCCAACCTTAGCAAGACCCTCAAGTGATATTTCACAAGATAAGGCCCCAACACCTACAGACAAAGCAGAGATGCCAAGGACACCAGAGGGATCAAGTCCAAATGCCTTCATCCAGAACAAGATAGCCTTTTATATTAAGTACTTTCTTAATCTTCAGTTTAAAAAAATCAGAACATACAAATAAATGACATATCAAGTGGTTGTCAGCCATTTGTTCAGTGGCATTGACATTCCTCAGGAAGCCCATTCACTATAAGAGATCCCTTGACTTACTTGGAGGAAGAGGTGCCTGGATACAATTACCCTGCTTGAACAATCACAGCTGCACTTCAACAATACTGCTTTAGCCCCACATCCCTGGGCTTCTGTAAAGTGGCCATTTTCCAGATCTGTGGAGTCTGTTACTGTTCTTTCCTCAAGTATCAGAGATTGGTATATTAGTATATTTTATTCGTTGTCTTCTGAATGGACTGCTATCTTGGAGACAATACTTCTCCCCATTTAGTTCAATGTCAGTATAAGTGTGTGTGTTTGTGTATGTGTCAGGGGGTGGTTGGGAAAGGGCAGGGATTCACTAAAGTCATTGTATGTTTCTACATGCCAGGTATGCTATAGATACTATTTTATTTTCTCAATAGCCTTATGGTGTAGCTTTTATTATTTCCACAAAAGAAAGAATTCAAAGAGCATATCTTGTTCCTTTGAAATTTTAAAGATCTTAGGAGAATAATGCTGAGGTCTGGGATTTTACCCTACTTGCAAGCTAATTACTAATATTACTACTGTTTTATGGATGCTAGCAGAAGACTTGAGACTTCTGGGTTAGAGACAAATAACTTTATTACTCATAGCCCAGCATGCAGCAATGAGCTCTTGGTTTTAGTGGTCCTCTTTTTCCCCAAGACCTGTGGGGAATACATGGAGGGGCCCCAGGTAGATGCCACCCATGCAGTGGGTTTGCGTCACAGCCAAGGACAAGCAAGCTTGGGAATGCCATTTCTTTTATAGCAAGCCTTCTATTTGTTCCAGATGGAGACATTGCCTCATCCCTTAAGATTGCTTGCTGCAAACACAATTCTGAAAAAGGTGCCATGTAAAGAATGGTCAGGGCCTTGTATTCTACCCAGCAAGAATATGCAGGAATACTTAGGGCCTGTGGCAGGTTGTCTCTGCCAACTAATAAAGTCAACATCTAGGGGGCAAGGGGGTTCAAGTTGGGAGAAGAGAAAAGGTCTGATTCCTTCTACTAGGGTTTCAAATGGTACTTCCTACCTGGGGCAGACTTTTGAAGTAAGTTTCTTTGCCTCACCTGTCTCTCTGCAGTACCCTTTTCTTTTTCAGTGAAAGGGGACCAGAGAAAGTACGTGCTCTGATGACTTGGGATGTGGGAAGATGTGGAGAATAGAGAGCTATTATTTAGAAAGGCCAGGCCATCGTGAACTGTGACACTCCGCTGAGAGCTTTACATATCCTGTATTGGTTTACTATTGCTGCATACAGATTACCACAACCTTAGCAGCTTAAAACAACACCCATTTATTATCTCACAGTTCTGTAGGTCACAAGTCCAGGCAGGTTCAATTGAGTTCTCCACTTAGTGTCTTTCAAGGCTGAAGTTCAGGTGTCAGCTAGGCTGTGCTTTGTATGCTTCAGCTCATCTAGGTGGTTGGAAAAATTCATTGTTGTTGTGGAATGAAGTCCCCGTTTCTTTGCTGGCTGTCAGCTGGGGGCAACTCTCAGCTCCTAGATGCTGCCAGCATTCCTCATCACATGGCCCCTCCATTTCCAAGCCAGCAGTGGTGTATTGAATCCTAATGCTTCAAATCTCTCTGACTTCCTCTTTGCTACCAGCTGGAGAAAACGGCTTTAAAAGGACTCATATTACACTAGTCCCACCTGAATAATCTCCTTACTTTATGGCCAACTGATTATTACCAAATAACCTAATTACATCTGCAAAATCCTTCACTGCAATACCTATTTAATTGAATAACCAGGGCCAAGAATCTTAGGCAGCCATCTTAGAATTCTGCCTGCCAGACATACTACACACTTATTTAGTGCTGGTGACATTTGAAACCAGATCTGCCTGTGCCCAGATCTAGAACTAAGGGCCCCATGTCAAGTACTGTCCTACACAGGGACCTTGGAACTAGTTCTGAAAATGATACTCTTGGTCAGTTGAGGGTGGTCAATTGAGAGTGGTATGCAGAGTCTATGCAGATTATTGGAATCAATAGACCAGATGTGTGTCCCCATCTGCTGCAAATATGGAAGTTTCTGGTGGCTTCCATCCCTCCATCTAGCACAGCTGCTTTTGGAGTTAATATATCTGGCAGTATGGGTGATCATATTGCCAAAAGGAGGACAAATTTAATACTGTGCAGCCTGCTTCCAGCCTTTCTCAAATTCTACAATGGCAATGCCCATTCCTTGGGCGGAAGCCATTCTGTACTTGTTGCCAGTACATCTTAGTGACCATTCAGCTCCTGCAATCCCTGCCTTGTTAAATTAGCTCCTGATTGGTCCACCAACCCCTGGAGCAGTTTGATGAGAGAGATTCCAGCATTTGGGGGCTTGGTTTTCCTGCTTGGCCTGTCTGCTCTCCTCTGCTGACAGACTGCTCTGAATTACAGCAGTTGTTCAATAGGACTAGTGATTTGTAGGCAAATACTCCTTGACCTTGGGAATCATGGCAGAATCTCTATATACCTGTCACCTATCTGCTTTTAACATCTTCAGCTGTATTCTGTGCAAACACCAGCCAGGCTCCCTTCATCATGATGATTTTACCATACTCATCAAAACAGTTGGTAAGAGGTGGGAGGAAACTTGGTATTGCAGCTTGACACACTGATTGGGAAATAGCAATAGGAGGACCTGCTGAAATCCAAACGGCCCTCATAGGGCAGCTAAACCTCGTGGTTTTGTTTTTCGATCTTTTTTTGATTAAAAAAAAAATGGTGAAAGACCTCTAATCACAGACCCGACTAAAAAAAACTGAAGTTGCATCACAGTGCCTGTCCTCTGGCTGTCGCTCATGAGTTGGTCGTTTCCCACTCAGACCTTTAAATTGAGAGACTCTTAGGTGAGGCCAGTGCTTGCAGTTAATTTTATGGTGACTGAGTAGAAGAGTTGAGGATGTTAAAGGGAAGAAAAGGAAGTAGGCAAGATGGCATAGAGGAGGCTTGAAGAAAATGAATACAGTCAAAAGTAGATAGAGAAACTGAGAGGAAGGGAATTTCCAAAGTTGGCCATGCCCAAGGTGGGGGTGTGACTCGGGTGAGACATGGAGGGACCAGAGTGGACTGAAGAAGTGGGTTTACTGTGGGCTTTGGTCAAGGGCGTGAGGATTAGGGTGTGGGGTTCTATTGTCCTTACCTCTTATTACTTCATTGGAGACCTGTGGATATACAAGGGGTAATGTTAGCCTGTTTGCAATCAATGACCAGGCAGCACCACACACCGTGTGCCCAACCTGGCATCTCTGCTGTTTCTCACCCAACTCCAGAGAGGGTGAGAGTAACTTGCACTTAGCCAGAGTTTCCATGCCAGATGACCCTGGCCTTTCTGTAGAAGTGACTACTAGATAATGAGTGTTTTT
>JAQZBX010058690.1:0-17681 GCA_029593785.1 Cabassous unicinctus
ATTGGCAAAGTATATAATAGCAAACACGTTTGAGCACTTACTGTGTTGTACAAACACCAAATAATCTCATTCAGTACTCAAAGTTACCCAGTGAAATGGCCACTAAGAACTTCCATTATGAAATGCTGTCTAAAGTCACCAGGTAAATAATAAATTATCAATACAAGCTGGAGGAATAGCTAATTCAAGAAGGGAAGGGTTTCATTCAGAAAGGGCTTTGGAGATTATGGCTGTGGTCTACTTCCTGATTTAAATGAAGATATATATGTAACTCTTTTTTTTTTTTTTTTTCACTTTTCTTTATATATTCTAGTTCATAATTTAATGGGGTAAGAAATATGCAAGTCAAGCCTAAAACAATTACCCAAGTCACTGAAGCAATCCAGGATGTGAGCTTTGATATGCCTTTAAAGAATTAACTTGAAAGCAATTTTGAGTTGTTTTTTGTTTGTTTTCACTGTCCAGTCAATTCACTAAAAGCCTATGGAAAACTTTTAAGTGCTATTATGCTTTGTTTTAGATGCTTTCTCCAGTCTTGGTAGTGTTTTCACAGTTGTTCTTCCTTTTTACAAAGAAGAATTTCTTCCCTGGGATACCCCTGGGGTTTTCACCTCTTTCTCCTTGCAGACTTCTCAGGGTCCCTGCCTCTGGATCTTTCTATCTTTATTCCTCATCCAGAAATGATACTGCTCCCATGGATTTTCTACTCCTTAAGGTGAAAAAAAAAAGTGTGTTTTCCTATTCTGGCTTCTTTTAAAACTATCAGTTAAAATGCATATAAAACATACTATCTCTAGAAGTAGATACAAATACTTTTAATGTATTTTATATGTACATACTTTATATAAATAAAATTGGGTTCATACTAAAATATACATATTTTGAAGATACTTTTTTAATCATCATAGTATCCCGAAATCTTAAAAAAGGTAGAAAATCAAGGAAAAAGAAAACAATTTTTCTCTCTTTCCACTGATAACTTTAACATTTAGAATATTTTAATCTTTTTTTCTTTGTGTTTTCCCCTAAATAAACACTATAAGTGCTTTATTACTTTATACTATGATTTTTATCCCACAGTTTTATTAATTAATGTTATAACATTTACCCTTGTGCATGAAATTCTTGATGGACACCATCTTCCTGGGAAAAATTCAGTTTCTTTGGTAATATAATGGAAAAACTTAGTAAAATGCTATGACAATTGTATGTTATAATCAGTGGAATATATAATTATCCAATAGCATTAGTTAAAAGGTGAATTATGGTTTTTTGAAGTGGTTTTCTTTAAGAAATTCTTAATAGGTATAGTAGAATTTGAGAGACAAATGTAAACATAGTAGACTATGAGTCAAAAATGAGATTAGTAGATATGGAACAGAAGCACAAGAGAGGCAAAGACATTGAAGGGAGAAGAGCCTTCTCTGTATGAAGACTGCTGGTATACATCAGGAAAAAAAAGCCTGGCTAGGATTACTCACAAAACAATTTTGGGATATATTGCATATTAGTCAGGGTTCTCCAGAGAAGTAGCACTGACTGGATTTATATATAATATTAAGTGATTTATTATAGGGATTGGGTTACATGACAGTGGGGAATGGCAAATCTGAATTCCGTAGTATAGGCCATATTTTGATATTTTGGAAACTCTGATGACAGTAAAATTGACTTTCTCTGTAGAAGCTGGTTGGCTGAGGTAGAGACAAAAATCCCTTATTCTGAGTTCGTAATTCCTCAGTTCTGGCTTTAGGACCTCCAGTTGCTTGAATGAGGAAACTCCCCTCATTGCTGAGGGCAATCCCCTTTGGTTATTTTAGATGCAATCATAATTGGTTATAATCAACTGAATATAGATGCAAATCAGTCTAAGAAATACCTTCACATTGTTAAATTAGGCCATTCTTCCTTGACCAAACAACTGCACACCATAAGCTAGTCAACTTGACATATTAATTATCACAGTCTATCATTTGTCAATTTGTCACTCATACACATCTCCTTAAACTATTCTTAATCACCAAATAAAGGCAGTAACATAGTCATACCTCCACCTACATGCTACACCTGCCTTGTGTACAACTGAAAATGCACTAACCATTTCCCCAGAAGAGGATACAGGTTCTTGGGTGATAGTCACTGGTATACTTGACATACTTAATACTATTTTGTTGAATTAATATAATTTATGATATATGATAAAAGGATAAGGGGAGAAAATAAAGATATTTGATACATACATAAAGTATATTTAGAACAAAATAACATTTCTTGTTTCCACAACTGGTCATGTGGTCATGGAAGATGATAATAACTGCCATATTCCACTACCCATTCCATATTCTCTTTACCCTCAACCTTCATCTCAGTTTGTCTTGTTTCTTTCCTTGTTGAAGTGACCCATACCTTAATTCCTGAATAATCTTGACCATTACTAGCCCTGCCTGGATTAGGGTGTTGTAGGTTTCTGTTGATTTTAATCTCAGGGCATGCTAGATTAAAAGACACCCTAAGGAAGCCTGTATTCCTGGAATACTGCTCCTTAACCCCAGAAATACTCTTCTTTAACCCCACTGAGTGTTAGTAGTCCAATTTCTACTTGGTAGTCAGGATCAATCACCCAAGCCAGTATAGTATCTCCCTACTTTCCATGTTGATTCAGAAATATGAGGGGCCCAAAGTGGCTGGGTTGTGGCCTTAACTTCCAATTCAATGGTATCATTATTGTGTCTACTGGAGGAGTACTCCTCCTTTTGGAACTAAGACCTTTAGACCACCTGACCTGGTTGCCATAATAGGAAGCAAATATTTTTCCAGTGGACTACTGGAGGAAATAGTGAGTGGTGCTACATCTATGTCCACCCAATGATTTCTGGATGCATGAATCCTGGCTATGGAATGTATATGATTTAAAGCATATGCCATCTCCTGGGGAACACTGCCCCATCCCTGAAAGGTATTGCCATCCATTTGGCGCCAAAATTGAGTTAAAAAACCCATTCCACTCTTCTGTAAATCCAGCTGCTTCAGAATGCTGGGGAGTGTGGTAAGTAAGACCAGTGAATTCCATGAGCATGGGCCCATTGCTGCACATTGTTTGCTTTGAAGTGGGTTTCTCAATCAGAAACAATGCTGTATGGAATAACATGATGCTGGAGAAGGCATTCTGTAAGCCTACGGACAGTAGTTTTGGCAGAAGCATTGCATGCAGGGAAGGTAAAGTACCTAATCCAGTGAGAACAAAGCACTGCCCCTTCCATGATGGAAGTGGTCCAGTGTAATTAACCTACCACCAGGTATCAGGTTTATCCCCTTGTGGAATGGAGTCATACCAGAGATTCAGTGTTGGTCTCTAAAGCTGGGAGACTGGGCACTCATGAGTTGCGGTAGCCTAGTTGGGAGTTAGGAAAGGAAGTCCATATTGCTGAGCCCATGCATAACTTCCAACCTTACCACCAGGGTCACTTTGTTCACAAGCCCATTGTGCAATGACAGAAGTGGCTTGGGAAAGAGGCTGGCTATTATCCACAGAAAGGGTCATTCCATCCAGATGATATTAAAATATTCTTCTGCTGAGGTCATCCTCTGGTGATCACTCATATGAGATACAAATATATTCATATTTTTCTCTCAATGAAAAAGGTCTACTTACATATCTCAACTGCAGACTTACTTGTTATCAATTTTGCAATCATGTTCCTTCCAACCCCCTGAATATCTATCCAAACTATTGAATTATAACCAATGAATTATTATGTAAATGTATTTCCCATCATTTCTCCTTTAAAGCAAAATGAATGATCAGATGCCCTCTTGAAATTCTGCCCACTGGGTGGATTTCCCTTTACTACTATCATTTTGTGATATCCCAGAAAGTTGCTGTAGTTCTGCCACTCTCCTCTATGGTGATTCCTACATTAATGGAAACCATCTGTAAACCAGGCCCAAAATTTCTCTTCCTTGAACAACTTAACTGGTCATATGGAACTATCCAAGCAGCCACTGCTTAAACTGAGAATGGGAAGAAAATGTGGCAGAAGTAAGGCACTTAGGCTTTTGAAACACTATGCCATCAGGGCCTGCTCAAGGCCAATCTCGTATATACTATTTCTGTTTAATGGTGGATTGTGGCAGTATACACCTAACTTAATGGCTTGGTAGGTCAGACAATACCCAGTTCATGATAAGCAAGTCAGGTCTCATGGTAACCTGGTGAACCATGGTTGAATGTTCAGTCTCTTTTAAGGCCGAGTAGCAGGCCAAAAGCTGTTTCTCCAAGGAGAATAGTTATCTCAAATTGTCCCAGGGATTTACTACAAAACTCAAAGGATCTGTACTATGATTTTCCAATGCAGGCCTGCCAAAGGCTTCATATAACATACCTGTTTGACACAGACCTCCATTGGATTTGCTGGATTATACAGCCAAAGTGACAGAACAGCATGCCTTCAAGCCTGGACTTATTGCAGAGCTTCCTTCATTCCAGTCTTGACTCAAAACTAGCAGCTTTTTGGTCCACTTGATAAATGGAGTAGTATACCCAAATGAGGAATATGTTGCCTCTAAAATTCAAACAAGGTCAACTAGTGTTGTGCCTTTTTTATAGTTATAGGAGTTGCCTTACTCAATAGCTTATCTTTCACCATAAAAGGAATTATTTTTGATGTTATATGGAAGTACTTTTGGTGATGAGATGCAAAAACAGATTGCCAGACAGTCAAAAATGCATAAAAGGACAGCTTAGTTAGATCTAAGGGCATGGAGGGAGAGAAGGAGAATGAGGGCAGTGGAGCTGTCCAGGACTTTCCTAACTTAGGCTCTCATGAAGGTCAGTGGAAGTATGGAGAGAGAAGAAGAATTTGCATCTCTGGCTCTTAGTTTCCCTGTGACCCAGAGGGGAGGAGTAGGGCAGCTTTAAACTATTTGGCATGAAAAGCAGAAGTGGCAAGGGTCATTTGGAGAAGGTGAGGGCAGGTCTTATCATGCAAGCAATACCAAAGTACACATCCTTCTAGAAGCTGTGAAGGGCAGAAGCAGCAAGGGCCATTTGGAGAGGTGGTAGGTGGCTCTTATCATTCAAACCATATGTAAATACAGGCCTTTCTAGTTGTTGTTGGTTAGTCTAACTGGGGCAAGTCTAACTGGGCTGCTTTCTCAAAGGGAGTTTATAACTAGGAAAGATGATGAGGAAACAAATATTATTTATTTTATGCCATTACAAGGATACCTCAAAATTCTCTGTAACATTGAATGCCTAGAAATTTCATTGTGTTCACTGAAATTTTATTTGCCATCCTTTGGTACACAAATATCTTACCAATAAGTCTATGGTAGTTGCTACATTTTTGCTCACTATGTACAATCAATATAATGTCATCAATGTAACGGACAAGTGTGATATCTGGTGGAAGGGGAAGCTAATCAAGTTCCCGTTGGAGTAGATTATGGCATAGGGCCTGAGATTTGATAAATCCCTGGGGTACAAGAATGAAGGTAAATTGCTGGCCCTCCTAGTTGAAAGAAAACTGTTTCTGCTGGATTTTACTAATATTTATTTTTTAAAAAGTATTTATCAGTTCAATAGCTACATACTAGGTACCAGATGTGTTAATTTGCTCAAGTATTGATACCACATCTGGAAAAGCAGTTGCAATTGGAGGTCACCACCTGGTTAATTCAATACCATCCTCTAAGAGGTATAAGTTTTCTGCACAGACCAAACAAGACTGTTGAATGGAGGTGTGGTGGGAATCACTAACCCTGCATCTTGCAAGTCCTTGATGGTGGCACTAATCATTGTAATTCCTCCACTAATGTGTTAGTGCTTATGGCTTGCTATTTTGTTAGGTAGGGGAAGTTCTAGTGGCTTCCATTTGGCCTTTCCTACCATCATAGCCCTCAATTCCCAGATGACACAACCAATGTGGAGATTATTCCAGTTGTTAGAATTGGAATGCATTCCAATTATGCATTCTGAAACTGGGGAAATAACCACAGAATGGATTTGAGGAACCACTGGACCATTTGTGAGATGCACCTGAACTAAAAATCCATTGATCACTTTACTTCCATTAGCACCTACTCTGGGTGGTGGGAACACAGCAACATTTTGGGTCTCTTGAAATTAATGCCACTTCAGAGCCAGTGTCCAGTAATTTCTGAAATGCTTTATCATTTTTTTTTCCCCAATGCATAATCACCCTTGAAATAAGTGATAGATCCCTTTGGGGAAAGCCTGGAAGAAGATTAACCTTATAAATTTTTGGCAAGCGGGGTCTTTGACCAAGGGAATTTTTACTTCCGTTCATTATAGGAATTCTGAGTTTATAAACTTTCTCAAGTTTATTGGGATTGATTGAGGTGTAAGACACTCTTTTTGTGATTCAAGTTAGGCTTTTGTTTACTTTATTTAAAACTTTTCTGATTATACAAGAAAGATTTTAGTAGAATGCCAATCTATTTCACTTCTAGGTACCCCGTCATCAAATAACCAATGACATACATCTCTGTGAATAAGACTCTTCTGATTACTGCTTTGACTCAACTGTCCATTACATTCACCACTCCCACATTGCTTTGGAATTAAGAGCCAAACACTTCGCATCTGCTAACCCAGGATCAGATTATCCTCATTCTATTTAGCATTCAAGTCTGTGGCAGCAGTCCCAACAGTAATATCTGAACTACAGGCTAAAGGGATCACAGAGCTCTTGAGGCAGGGTGCATCAGCCCTCAGAAATTGATTCCTTACAGTTGTGGTGAAAGGTGTGTACTCTGGATGTTCCTGGGATAGGTGAGTAAGTCTTAAAATTTTGATAAATCTACCTACCAATAAATAATTTAGTAAGTCATTTGATTTTAAAATAGTTTTTCTTTTGCATATGGAAGAATGCATGAACACCGCAGTTCCTCCTTTTATCCATAAGGAAATAGGTGAGTTTGAAGGACTTTTCCTAAATCACATCAACAGGTAATGGCAAATAAGACCAGGACCTCCATTCCCAGTTACTGTGTCTTAGGTTCTTGCAATAATTCCTGACTTTTGAACTGAGTGTGACATTATAGAAGGATATTTCAGTAGCCACAGACAGGAGAAGTTCAAATTATATAATGAATAGTTATTTCTTTTAAAAAGGTAGAACTCACACATATTATTGAAATTTTCAAAAAAACTCACGAAATTATGAAACGTCATGAATAGAATATAGGAACAAAATGATTATTTTCTGGAAATGATGAATTCAATTATCCTTAATTATAATAGAGAAATTATCTTTTTTATAGACTACTGGAGGTCTTCATAGATGATTTCAGTTCTCCTATCTGTGAAATGGGAAATCCTGTTATCCAGTCTACTGTCTGATAGCTTTTTGGGATTTTCACTAGAGAAAAGTTTCAAAATATTTAATACTTTATAACTTCTATAGATATCTATATTCAGTGGTAAAAGATAATGAGCTAACCTCATTGAACAAAATTTATTCCTTGTGATTTCCTTGTGTTACAAATGATGAAACATTCACACAATATAATTCTTTTTTAAATTAACGGTAAAAAATTTAGTATTTAATGAATTATTACAATGTATTAGACACATGAATATTTAACCAAGGGTCTTATATGGATCATATCATTTAATTCTCATAAGAATCCTTGTGGTAGGTACTCTTATTATTACTGTTTTGTAGATGACAAAAATAAGGCTCAGATATGTATGAAACTTGCCTGACATTATTCACAGATAAGTATTTTGAACCCAATTAGTCTAACTCAAGCTCCCTCAAGCACAATGAAAACCTCCTTCCTTGTGGGTAAAGCCTCAAATTATATTTTAGGCATTGAGGACTAGCCCTAGGCTAAGGAATCAATGTGAGCCTGAAAATTAAAGGTTGAATGTTTTTTACATTTTTATTCTTTTTAGAGGTCAGGGTAAGGCACTGTGAACATTTGTGTACTGAATGTCCCTTTTAGGATTTTGTTCAGTGTGGATTTTCTTCATGAATTTATTGCAACAGAGATGATAATTTCAGTAAATCAGAAGCTTTAAATATGATGGCATTTCTATTCAGTATATACATATAAGAGACTGTTAACCTTTTGTGTAGCACACCCTGATTATTCAGCATCTTCCCTTACTTGCTACAAATTTATTGTTTCCTTCCATTAAAGCTATAATAAGAGCCATTGATAGTTCAGCAAGCCAAGAAACCATATAAAAAAAAAAACAAATTATAACTAAGTTCTCAATAGTAACAGTGATTAGATTTAAAAGATCAATTTAAGATTTATTCAAATGTTATCAAATTATAAAAATATAGAAACAGAGTCATACTTTTTAATGCTGATATTAAAACCAAATCCAGATATAGGTAAAAAAGAAATGCAGATTTTGTTATAAATGTAGGTGCAGGTATAGATGTTGCCTGCTTCTTGGTATCAAATATCTCCTCACGGGGGGAGGGGAGCAGACATATAGCTGCCTAGTTTTATGCATCTGGAATTCAAATAAAGGAAATTCATGGAATATATGCTTAATAAATAGCATCTATGTGCAATTTACTAAGGGTAATTGAAGAAACAATGTGATAACTACCAAAGAATAAGTTTTGCAACAGTTCCCTGAATTGTAATACTGGATTGTGGTTCGTATTTTACTTTCTTTTATTTCATTCATTATATAATGTATTATTTTTTGCATTATATTAAAACAATGAGAAAAACACAAATAAAAAACAAAAAGAAAACAAAAAGCAAGAATAAAAAACTTAATGAGTTTTTAATTAACTTTATGGAAATAATATTGAAATCTGATACTCTTTAAAAAGAAATAAAAATATTATATAACACTAAAATCTACTTTGGCCTTCACTCCCTTTGTTCCCCAAAGAGAAATAATCCCTTCCACACCTTTTCTTATTCATTAATGAGTACACAGGTATTTATATAATCTAAATGTCATTTTTTGGAGTAACTTTTAACATAGGTTTTCATATTGTGGTTAACATTGTGTGCCTAATTTTGTTTGCTCAACAATATAGCTTAGTGATTTATTCAAGTTAAATGTACCACAAAGAGCCAAAATTTAAATTTCTGACTTATTTTACGTAGTAAGTACCTATCACATATTATGTACATTCTATTGTTAGATATTCGGATCACTTCTATTTTCCAAATTTGAACACGATTACAATGAATATAAGGCAGTTTAAAGACACAACATGCTGATTTCTAAAACATCATCAAACTTTTATATGAACAGGTTTTTCCATTTTATTTTCATGAAAATGATGTATGATAAAAATATATCATTGTTTAATTTGCATTTCTTTTATCCTAATGAGGTTGAGTATTTTTATATATGCTTATTGAGCAATTGGAATTTCTATTCCAATTCCTATTAAAATATTTTAGTCTTTGCAAAATTGGGTTACTTATATTCATATTATTGATTTGTAGGAGTTACAGTTACTTGTGTTCTCCTACTTTTTAAAATATTTTTGTTCATATAGAATTTTGTCACAAAGAAGTTTTAAATGTATTATATTTTTCTTTATGAATTTGCTTTATGTGTTTCAAAATTTTACTCTAACTTATAAATACATTCTGCTAATTGCTCCCCTAATGTATTTTTCTTTTTTGTCTGACGCATTTGTATCTTTCAAACATCTGAAATCTATTTTTAATGACTAGTAAGACAGAGATTAGTATTTTCTTCTTCCTCAAATGGAGATTGAAAGTCCTCTAATATTTGAAAAATCTGTTATTTCATATGATTCAAAATGTCACCTTAAACATAGAATAAATCCCAATATATTTAAGGATATGTTTACTGACTGCCTTCAAGTCTATCAGTCTGCTTATTCCAAATATACTTTAAATGTAATAGTTTTATAAAAAACTTCAATATCTGCAAGGGTATGTATACTTCTTTGCTATTTTTAGAAAGTTAACTTACATATTTTCGATATTAACTAATTCTGAGTTTTGGAAGCAACTTTTAAAATTTCATGATTTTTTTTGTCAGATACTTGATTTTAAATTATTCAATATATGGATTATTTTGGGTAAACTGATATCTTTACTATATTGATTATTCCTAAACATATGGCATATATATTTACTTACTTCTACCTTTTATATGATTTAGTAAAATTCAAGAAGGAGTTACCATTTTCAAGCACAGGGAAGATGACTTACAGTGAAAAGAATTTTTTTATTTTTAAAAAATTATATCACATTTAGGAACACTGCATTTGAAATTTTTTTCTAATAAATTAAAAAAAAAGTTTTTAAAACTACTTAGATTACATAAATATTACACAAAAAAATATAGGAATTCCCATATGCCCCACCTCAGACACCTACCACAACTTCCCACATAAACATCCTTCATTAGTGTGGCACATCACCTGCAATGGAAATACACATCTTGGGGCATTGCCATTAAACATGGACCATGGTGGGTCTTGTAAACCACACTCTCTCCCACAGAGTCTGCATGCTATATGATGATATAAAATGGCCTATATCTGTCATTGCAATGCCACTCAGGACAATTCCCAAATCCCGAAAAAGCCCCTGTATTACAACCGCTTTTCCCTGTCCTTGCCCCCAGAGCTTTCAGTGGCCACGGGCTCCTCCTTAATGTTGTAACTTCTTCCATTTCTTGAATCACAATATGTCTATAATAGAATACCAGTAAGTCCACTCTAGTCCATAGCTCTTCCCCCCATCCTGAGGGGTCTGGGATACTGATGTCCACTCCACCTCCAATTAAGAGGGAGCTTATATCCCATGGATAAGATGGATGGGGTTATCTTGCCTGCAGCTGCAGACTCTCTCCATTCCCTGGGATGGCCGTTGTCCATCATCATCTCCCCACCAGGTCTCCTGAGTGTGTCCATTGAGCTGTAGAGTAAGAGTTACAGCTCCACCAAGATTCTGAGCCCAGCTGGCACATGGACAGCCCAAAGACTCTAGTCTCTGGGTGTACACCTACAAACTCCAGCACCATGCAAAAGCTTAAATAGAAGGGACAGATAAACCATGTGAAGGGAAGACATATTTGAGTCCAGCTCTGTCACTCTCAGAAGTGCAAATTCCAAAGTAGGACCCACTGGCAAGGCACCAAACTCTGGAGCTGCCCACCCTGACATAGGACCTGGGTGTCTCCAGAGCCCTCAGGAGCCCCTCTTTTTGGGGTGATACCCACTTTGGAAATCTATGAAGTCCTACTGAGATGTGCGTAAGCATTACTTCTAGGATGACCTCCTGACTCACTTTGAAGTCTCTTAGCCATATGAACTCATTTGTCTTTACCTTTCTCCCCTTTCATTCAAGGTCTTTTTCCAGTCATATTGCTGGTTTGCACTTGGTAGTAATCCCTTGGTGCCAGGGGAGCTCATCCCCGGGAGTCATGTCCCAGGCTAGGAGGAAGGTAATGCATTCATATGCTTAGTTTGGCTTAGAGAGAGGCCACATGTGAGCAACAAAGAGGCTCTTAGAAGGCAACCCTTAGGCACCCCATAAAAATAGGCTAAGTTTCAATTTCAAGGGCAAAGACTCATAAGGCTAGTCATCAATAACAAGGTTCCATCAGTGGATCACCCTCTTTTGCCAGTCACTGTCCTTCACATGGGGGACCTTCCTTTTCCCTTGGAGAATGTGGCAGAGCTCTCCAAGATGTGAATTCAGTATTCTCTCGTTTATTGAGTGATTCCCCACCCACTGTGACAATGCCCCATGAGCATTTGTACAATTTTATATACCTTGTATGTATGTTCAGGTTAACTGCCTCCCATGCATCCCTCATCCCTGACACCCCACACCAACAATCCTCTCCCACTGAAGTGGTAACCCGTCTGTGATCCAAAGCTTTTTTAAAGATGAAACCAATACAATCGCCAAATACATTTAATAGGAAAATGAAATAATAATGGTAAGTTTAAATTTAAGAGATAAAATACATGAAAACTTTAAAAAAATTAAATTAAATTAAAAGTTTGGAATATTTAAAAAATGAAAAATTTAAAAAAAAGTCAAAATTTTTTTTTTTTACATTTTGCCTTTTATCCCTGCAATATCTGGTATCCAGTGTGTACTGTGGCACCTTTCTCCTCTCATTCCCCAGTGTCTGACTATTTTTCACTTTGTTTTCAAAGAAGTTTTAGGTCACAGCAAAGTCACACATAGAATATAAGAGATTCTCATATACCAAAACTCCTCCCTCTTTCCTTACCACATATTAAAACCTTTTTATATGTGGATGGTAGCATTATTATAACTGATATACAAATAGTGAAACATAGCTACTAAATTTTCTTAATGGTTTACAGTATGGTTTATAGTTTAGACCATACACTTTTATAAATTTTGATATTTACCATGTCCTGTGTCCATCACTATACGGTAATGAAGAACATTTCTGAAGGAGAACATCTAAGGGTTTTGGTATGTGGCAAACAGCATGGGAACATAAATAGGCCGCACATAATTTAGAACAGAACAAAAAACTTTCTGTTATACCTAAGAAAAAATCTAATGCGTACCTGGATGAAGGTTCAAAGAAAGGTAAGGATGTGCTGAACTTACAATGAATAGGAAAAGATATACATCAAGGCAAAAACCATGTTCTTATGTCATTAGTAGCAGAGGCAGGAAAAGGTTATTATAAGTTACTAGAAAACGTTAGTGCAGGTGCACTTTTCATTGCTTTGTTCTGTGATCCTAATAAAAGCCATGATGGTTTGTGCAGAAGGACTCTTCTCCGCTAGGGTCAAGGTCCACTGACCCCAACTTTAGCATATTTCTGTCTCTTGTCTTTTACCTGCGGCACTGTCTTCATGATTCCAGTTCCAGAATTTCAACATTTGTCACCCGAACAGGGACCTGAAGGCACAACAATTTCACGTCCAATCACAGCAGACCAAGGAGCTCCTTGACGAGCACTTTCCAGAACAGTAAGTTTCATCCTTGGGACATCAGGGTAATGGGGAATCATCAATCAAGTTTTGAAGAGTACTCTAATGTGTTGAAAACATTATTGAAAAGCACCAGTGTCACTGTTAAATCCTTGGCTTTTGAGGAACTGTTTCCTTTAGTGCAGAAGCATTGCTATTGGTTTCAGCCAGGAGGGCATAATATATTGAACTGAAAGCAAAGGAAATTAGTTATGAAAGCCTTACTGAGGGCTTATCAAAAGGGAGAGCCAATTCCTCTACATGTATGGTCTTTGTGCAATCTTATTTCTTTGGCTCTTGAGCCATTACAATCAGTAGAAAATGAGGAATCTAAAGAGGATGTTGCAGCTGCTGAACCTTTATTGGATCCCTTAGAGGATGATGCAAATCCATTTGAAAATGAAAATGAAACATTGACAAAAGAACAATTGGTTAATATCCCCTCATCTATAAAGATGGAGGAAAATAAGAAACTTGCTTCCAAAGGGGCATACAGAACTTTTCCTGCCATCATAATGCCTTTGGCCCCTAGAGACGATCTGTTAACATTTGAGCAAATGCCCCCAGCAGCTCCATTTAATCCATTTTTACTTCGTTTGATGATCCTCCTAAGGCATCTGTTACTGTTCCTGTCCCATCCTCTGCATTTATGAAAAGTATAGCACAAGGTAGTCGAGCTGGAGATTCAGATGCTATTCAACTCCTATCTGCTTTTCCAGTCACCGTTACACAGGTTCAACCTACTGCACAATATCCTCAAGGAGGTGTTCAGTATGACCACATTCCTATACCTTTTAAAACTATTAAGGAGTTAAAACAGGCATGTACTCAATATGAGGTAAATTCATCATATACTTTTGGATTGGTGCAAGGGCTTGCACAAGCAGATAGACTAATACATTGGGATTGGGATATGCTGGCCACATTGTCCTGAATTTGGCTGAGATTTTACAATTTAAGACTTGGTGGACTGATGAAGCTAATATTGTGGCACACCGGAATCAACAACAAAATCCTCCCATGCCTATTTTAGAAGAACAGTTACTGGGGATATGCCAGTGGTTTGGGGTTCCCCGACAATTGCAATTTGAAGATGTGGCCATTGTTCAAATTCATATGTGTTGTCTTGCTGCATGGAGGCGTATTACAACTCCTGGTTAAGCTATTCAATCTTTTGCAAAAATAACTCAAGGAAATACAGAGCGCTATGTTGAATTCATTGCGAGGTTGACGGATATAGTTACAAAAACTGTTAGCCCAATCTTAGGGATATGTTTCTTCAAATTTTGGCTTTTGACAATGCTAATAATGACTGAAAAAAAGGCTTTGCATCCTATCAAAGCGGCAGGGGGTACTTTGCAGGATTATAATAAGGCCTGCCAGGATATCGGTTCTAATACTTACAATATGGGTCTCCTTGCCACCGCTATAAAAGGACAAAATCCTATGACCAGTTCTTTAACATGCTTTAAATGTGGAAAACCTGGACACATAAGAAAAGACTGTCGAGTCAAAAGTGTGAATAGAACTCCATCCAGTGGTAACAATAAATCTGTCCCCAATAGCATTTATCCCGTATGTCAAAAGGGATTACATTGGGCTAATGAGTGCCGTTCGAGATATCATAAAAACGGCACACCTATTAATAGGTCAGGAAACTCCCTATTGGGCCTAGCTCAGGGCCCTTGGAAAAACAACATGAGCGCTCTATCCATGCTGGCTCAGACATACCCAGTCAACAACGTAGTTGTCCACTCTGACCTGTTATAGATTTAAAAGCTGCTACTAAATGTAGTGCGGCTGTTGATCTTCCATCAGCTGAAACTAAATTAATGACTCCCTCTTTGGGTGTTCAAAAAATAAAAACAGGCATTAAGGGACCTATTCCAGTGCTTAATATTGGTCTTATAATTGGCTGAGTAGCCTTACAGCCAAAGGTGTTTTGGTGCAAATGGGAGTCATTGATTCTGACTATGATGGAGAAATTTGTGTTTTGTTACAAATTTTAACTCCCTATCAAATTGAGTCTGGTGATCATATCTCTCAACTTCTTTTACTGCCGTATCACAAGCCTCTTTCATGGCCAATAAAAAGAACAGGAGGTTTTGGTTCAACAGGTCATAAGGTTTATTGGCAGACAGCAATTGGAGATGAAAGACCTGAAATTACTATAAAAATAAATGGAAAAATTTTCCTGGGACTATTGGACACAGGGGCTGATGTATCCATAGTAGCAAAAAGGTTTTGGCCTCAGGCTTGGACTCTTCAAAAGATCCCTACAGTCTTCACTGGCATAAGAACAGTGACAAATATTTATCAAAGTACTCAGATTTTTAAAGTAGAAGTTCCAGAAAGACAAAAGGGAGCACTGCAACTTTATGTTGCAGATGTAGCACTTAATTTGTGGGGATGAGATTTACTTAATCAATGGGGGGCTTACTTAAACATTCCTCAAATTTCTGATAATGCTAAACATATTATTATTACAATGCAATATTCTTCTTCTATGGATTCGCAAACATGATTTTCCGGAGATTTTCGAGCCATAGGACATCCAAATTTATAGTACTGGCTACTTTAAAACAGGGCTTCGCATTACCTCTTAAATGGTTAACAACTAAGCCCATATGGGTAGAGCAGTGGCCCCTTACAAAGGATAAGATGCACAAAAACAAAAAGGGGGAGATGATGGAGAATCTGTAAGAGATAAATTATACAAAGCATTATTCACCTTAAATTTTCTTTATCGACAACAAGTTTCAAACACAATGGCAGCAGAACAGCATTAGGGAAAAAATAGCAAGCAAAATCAAAATAGGGAATGTGGACAACCAATATATTAGAAAAATGAATATATGAATAATTGGGAAAAAGCAATAGTAAAGATATGGGGTTGAGGCTTTGCTCTTATTATTACAGAAGCTGGAGAGCGTCAGTGGATTACTTCAAGAAGGAAAATACCCAGGATTGAAGATGTTACAGAAAATTGAAAACTGGAATTGGATGTTGATTTATGGATTTGTGGCAGGTAACATGTTGGTACAAGATAAGATACCATATCATAATTACACTTATTGGGCTTATATCACACATCCCCCTCTATTAGAACTTTTAACTTGGGCAGATGAATCTTATCCAATCTTATCATTTTCCCGGGACCATTAGACCCCCGATTACCATTAAAACCTGAGGAAGAGGCAAAATTTATTGAAAATTTAACCCTGCCATTTATAGAACGACCTTTTTGTATAGGACATGATCCTGCATGTATGCAACCCCAAAATCGCAGTTTGGTCATTACAGAAAAGAATCAAACCTGAATATATAATCTCATATTTTCATCCTTGCCATATCACCCTGATGATATGATAAATCACGCGTGTCCATACCAAATAGATAACAAAAAGATAAATGGCATACATGCCACTGCTCTTATGAGGTTGTGCTTTTTAATGATTCCTATGGAATTGTAAAGGATCAGGCCCTTATAGGGATACTGAAACCCAATGTAAACACAGCCATAAATTGGACAATTAATAATTCAACAAAAACAACTAATGAAAGCTTTCCTTATTTTTGGAATTTTAGGGATGTCATAAGTACAAATACATCCCTAAACTGGATACATCAAGGAAGATTCATCCCTCAACCATGGAACAATAAAATTAATAAAACCCAGATGTATTTATGGAAAGTTTTTCTAGGAACTGGACCAACATTTGAATGGTAGGGTAATAGATCCAGTAATACTAGCTTAACAACAAAATCAACTCAGTATCTTACTGTATGTGTTAGGGATCCTGTAGTTTTCATAACAGGAGAAGTAACAATTGGAGAAAAGAATATTAGTTGCTCCAATTGTTCTTTATTCACTTGTCTCAAGAATTCTTATTTACAGGACAGTAAAACCCTCTGCTTGGCATGAAGAAGAAGAGGACTTTGGCTCCCGATGTGAATGACAAGACATTGGCAGCAGTCTCCTGAGTCTCAACTGCTGTGGCATTTTATAGACCATTATTTAAAAAGAACAAAAAGATTAATTGGACTTATAATTGCAGGAATATTAGGAATAATAGGTATCATTACAGCAGCTGCGGTGGCAGGTAATTCCTTGCATCAAGGGGTACAAACACAAGAGTATGTTAAAGATTGGCATAAAAATGCAAGTGAAATGTGGCATAGTCAATCTCACATAGATATGGAATTAAATGACCGTATGAATGACTTTGAAACAGCTATTGTTCATTTAGGCAATCAGATTTATAACTTAAATTTACTTAGAGCACTGAAATGTGATTGGAATGAAAGAACTTTTTGTATTACCCCGTTACCTTACAATAATAGTGAAAACGAGTGGAAAGAAGTAAAAAATCATTTAATTGGATACAAGCATAATATATCTTTAGACATCTTAGAGTTGCAGAAGAAAGCATTAAGCAAGTCCCAAAATGAATTACAAGAAACCCCAGGGGCAGAATTTTGGAATGAATTGTCACAAAATTTGAATGCGCTCAATGCTTTTCACTGGTGGAAGAAAAAGACTGTTCAAATATCATTATGCAATGGGTTAGGAATTGTCATTGTATGCATTATTGCGATCTGTCTTCTCAGAAATAGAATATTAACATATATGCAAAAGGAGAATAAGCACTTAAATTTAGCAAGCACATTTATGTTGAGAAGATTAGCCAATAAAGATTATGCTGAATGATAAGTAGAATG
>JAQZBX010058691.1:0-17684 GCA_029593785.1 Cabassous unicinctus
TTTCCTTCAGCTTGATTTGGGATTAGTTTGCTCTTCTTTTTCTAGATCCTCCAGGTGTGCAGCTGAGTCTTCAATTTTAGGTCTTTCTTCTTTTTTAATGTAAGCACTGAGGGCTATAAATTTCCCTCTCAGCACTGCCTTTGCGATGTCCCATAGTTTTGATATGTTGTGTTCTCATTCGTCTCAAGGTATTTGCTGAGTTTTCTTGCAATTTCTTCTTTGGCCCACTGATTATTTAAGAATGTATTGTTTAATCTCCATGTATTTATGAATTTTTCCTTTTTCCGTCCATTATTTTTTAAAGATTTATTTATTCCTCCCCTCCCAGCCCCCGTCATTGTTTTGCACTTGCCATCTGCTTTCTGTGTGTTCTTCTGTGTCTGCTTGTCTTCACTTTAGGCAGCACTGGGAACTGATCCTGGGACCTTCCGGAGTGGAGAGAGGCTGCTCAATGTCTAGTGCCACCTCAGCTCCCTGATCTTCTGTGTCTCTTATTGTTGCATCATTTTGCTGCGCCAGCTCTCTGTGCAGGCCAGCTCGCTGCTCGGGCCAGCTTGCATTTCACCAGGAGGCCCCGGGAATTGAACCCTGGACCTCCTAAATGGTAGACGGGAGCCCAATCACTTGAGCCATATCCGCTTCCCTTCCGTCCATTATTGATTTCCAGCTTCATTCCGTTATGATCGGAGAAAGTATTTTGTATAATTTCAATCTTTTAAAATGTATTGAGACTTGACTTGTGACCCAACATGTGGTCTATCTTGGAGAAGGATCCATGACCACTTGAAAAGAATGTTTATCCTGCTGTTCTGGGGTGCAGTCCTCTATATATGTCAGTTCACTTATCTTATTATTCAAGCTCTTGGTGTCTTTATTTATCCTCTGTCCAGATGTTCTATCCATTACTGAGAGTGGTGTATTGAAATCTCCAACTATTATTGTAGAGACATCTGTTTTTCCCTTCAGCTTTGCCAGTGTGTGCCTCATGTATTTTGGGGCACTGAGGTTAGGTGCATAAATATTTAGTATAGTTATTTCATCTTGCTGAATTGTACCTTTTTATTAATATATAATGACCTTTTTCATCACCTGTAACTGTTTTGCATTTAAAATCTATTTTGTCCACTATTAGTATTGCTACTCCAGCTCTTTTTTGGTTACTATTTGCATGGAATACTTTTTCCAACCTTTCACTTTTAACCTAGTTGTGTCCTTACATCTGAGGTGAGTCTCTTGTAGACAACATATAGATGGCTCATTTTTTTAATCCATTCTATCAGTCTATGTCTTTTGATTGGGGAGTTCAAGCCATTAACATTCAATGTTGTTACTGTAAAGGCATTACTTACTTTATCCATTTTGACCTTTGGCTTTTTGTTGTCATCGTATTTTTGTCTGACTTTTTACCCTTTAATTTACCCTTTCTAATAATCTTCATTTCTACACTCTTCTCCAAGTCTCTTGCCCTTTGTTTTTTCCTTTCAAG
This sequence comes from Cabassous unicinctus, assembly GCA_029593785.1. Classification (NCBI taxonomy): domain Eukaryota; kingdom Metazoa; phylum Chordata; class Mammalia; order Cingulata; family Chlamyphoridae; genus Cabassous; species Cabassous unicinctus. The sequence continues at coordinate 1,487 of JAQZBX010058691.1, forward strand.
CAACTTGTTTTTATAGAATGTTTTTAAAACATTCAACTTAGTGTTCAGAGAGATAATACCTTTTGCATTTATAGTTAATCAGTATACATAATGTTTAACTGATTGCATCATTACAGTTACATGTACAGTTGGCATAAACAGGATTATAAAGAATCAAAATTGAATTTTGGTAACCATATAACTCAACTTCTTATAGAAATATAGACATATAATGCAGAATATCCTACTAGCCATGAATGTCATGGGCAGCAGAGGAAATACAGGATGTCAGTTAATATGGTGAGTCAGTTAAAATGCCTTCAATTTCATAGTCTCACTGGCATCTGCTTTTCAATAGAGATCTGGGGGTAATAAGCATAAATGGAAAAAATAATGCATGATGATAGAGAAGGGTAAAATATCTCTCTCTTAAATAATATTGCTTAGGCATATACAAATTCCAACTACATATAAAGCTTATTCTGTTAATATTTTTCCTATGCTTGGGTAATTGTATCTACTGAGAATAATGGCTAAATGATTAGCCTCATTTGGCTTTGTGCCAAGAATAAAGGCTGGAATTTATCAGGAAGGGTGGGAAGAGGCAGAGGCAAATTTCTTTAAGTTTGGATGAATGTGTTTATGTGTATGTGTGCATATACACACACAATTTAGTAAATGATAGTCAACCATTATTGTGAAATATACAAGAAAGACATAGGTCCTGTTCTTAAAGAGATTGGATGGAAATACTTTCTAGTGGGGCAATTAATTTGCTTATTTATCAGACACTCACCCTAAATTCTCTTTCACTGCCTTCTTTGTAGGGTTCGTACTGAAGGCCTCTGATACGTAAGTGCTCCCTTTAGGATATTTAAGCTCTCTTAAATATCCTAAGTGTCTTTGTTTCTTTTACAGCTGGTCCTTTGGGATCCTGCTCTATGAGATGATGACTCTAGGTAAGGATGATCCCACAGCAGTGTGTGCCTTGTATGCAAATATGCAAGTATGTTTATTTGGGTGGTGGGTGGTGTACGCTTCCAGAAGGGTTTTCAATACAAGCTCTGAATTTTTAACTGAGCTGACATGAAATCCAAGCCTGACCCTGAGATATGTCTTATTCTGAAGTGATGATTTCCTGCCTAAGTTGTTCTCTCCCTTTCTTTAATCAACCTTAATTTCCTTTTTCTCTCTTCCACCTTTTCTTTTCCCCCAAATTTCAAGGATTGCTTTGAAATACAAAACATAATGCCCAGAGTGATATGCTTTGAAAAGATACTTATGCTTCAATACATAAAAATGTTGTTGTGAAACTAAATAACCCATTTGATTGAGAAACTGCAGCACCTTTCCACGTTTGGGGTGTGGAAGGCAGGTCTTCCTTCTACCTTTGTCTTATTTTGTTACTTTCTTAAAAACTCAGAATTTATCTAACTTATTCTTTCCCACTCCCCAAAAATCTTTTTTTCTCTCTAAATTCTCTAAACCTTATCCTTACTTGATCACCAGGAGCATCCAACTATACAGTATCTAGTATCCTTTGCAAGCAATTTCCAGAGTGGATAAAGAGTAGTGTTAAGTAATAGTTCATATTCTAGAGGACCCTAAAGTTTTTTTGCTACTTGGTTCTTTGCGTACTGGCAGGGGCCCCACCATATCCTGAAGTCCCTCCTACCTGCATCCTACAGCACCTCCAGAGAAGGAAAATCATGAAGAGACCCAGTAACTGTAAGCATACCATGTAAGTGACTTTCGAAAGTCCTGCACTTTTCTCACTCCAGGTTTTTTTTTCCTCATTCAATTATGCCTCTTTCAAAGTGGCCCAGATGATCCCAGGCTTACCTTTATGAACTAATGTATAGCCTTAGACCAGTCAAGCCATAAAGCACATCTACTCTTAAATTTATATAGACAAACAATGTTGGGGCAACTGCTGAGAACTATATTAGGAATCTAAGTCTGATAAAGTTTAGTTTCTCAGGAAGCTTCTAAAATAGATAAGAAGAAGACTAAATAGAATGCAAGCGCAACAGTGTTTTATTTATTCAAATGTCAGTCTTCTGGTAGCTTCAGTTACAAGATTATTGTCATAAAATCCATTGCACTAGAGTTACTCATTCAGAGTTTACTGGCTTTAATATTTAATTAAAAAAAATTATTCACTGTCTGTCTCCCAGCTCTCAAAACATTAGAATCAAACTAGAATGGAGTAAGAAATTGGAAAGGAAGGAGACAAAAGGTACCATATTGTCAGTGGAAAGGGACAGCTGGTGAACCAATTTAGTGGCAAAAAATTAGAAAAATTAAAAGTGACACAAAGAATTTTATTACCAATAAAGTACTGTTTATTGGTAAAGTTGTAGTTTGCTACAGGACTGCTAAGGCAAAATTTCAGAAATGACTTGGCTTTTATAAAGGGAATTTATTAGGGTAAAAGCTTACAGTTCTGAGGCTGTGAAAATGTCCAAATCAAGGCATTATCAAAGATTCTGTCTCACCAAAGGTTGACTTCTAGCGATCCTGGACTTCTGCCATGTAGCAAGCCAAGATGGCAGCTGATCTCTGGGCTTTCACCTCCAGGCTCACCTTCTCCCCGAGCTCAGCTGTGGGCAATCAGTCATATGGCTTGTCTCTTCCCAGCCTCTTTAGCTTTGGGCTGCTTCGTTGATTCCAGCCTCTGGCCTCTCGCTCAGCCTCTCAGGGTTTCTCTGTCTTTCTGCGGCTATAGGCAATCCTGCAGTCCTCTCTCTCACATGGCAGGGTCAAAATGGCAGCTGTCTTTCTCTGTGTGTTTCTGCTTTCAGTTCTCCACTTATATAAGACTCCAGCAAGAGGGCTGACATCCAACCTGGGTCACGCCTCCCTGACATAATCTAATTAAAGGCCCTAATTTGATATGATCAAAAGTCATCTAATCAAAAGTTAACTGAATCTAGCAAAAAGGTCCCACATAAAATAGGCTCACACATGAAGGAATGGATGAGCTTAAGAACATAATTTTCTCGGGTCCACAAATGACTCAAATCAGGACAAGTAGAAAAAAGGATTGTTATAGAACTTAAGAAAAGATTAAATTACTTTAAGAAGGCAGGAGACGACATAATGTATTAATGAACATTTCTATAGGAATTGTTATTTTGTAAATATTTTAGCACTCAAGAAATAAATTTTTATCACTTCATTTTCTATATAATTAATAGTTACTGTATTAGGTCAACTATAAATGGTTGATATGACTATATATACATATACACATATATGTCTAAGGTGATGCTAGTTGAATATACTGGAATGAAATTGCTGACAAATATTTATTTCAGGCTTACCATGTGTAAAGGCTGTCCTTGACACTAAAGAGAGAGACAGAAAACTGACAAAGTACCTGATTTTGAAGAACTTAACATTTCGATGAGAAGAAATCTGAAACATTATGAAAATGACATAAAGTGTGAGGCAATATAACAGAAGGGTCTTAGCTCAGTTTCATGTCTTAGTGTTAAAAAGACATAGAATACAGTCCTAGCCCTGCTGCTTACTGACTGTGTGGTCTTGGGCAAATTGTTTATCTTTTTTGTACATTGTTTTCTTCTGTTAAAGTGGGGATAATAATAATCCCACCTCAAAGTTATTGTGAGGCTAAAATGAAACAATGTGTTTTAAATCCCATTACCATATCTTACATATAATAAGTTCTTGGTAAATGTTGGAAGTATTATTAAAGTAATATCATTTACAAAGTCTTGTTGATATATCTGTGAATGCAGGAAACAGATTAGGTTGAGGTTTATAAGGGAAGGTTTTACAGAGCAGTTGAGATTTAAACCAGGCCTGCAGAGAATAAAGAGGAGAATCAAAGAACTGAGGATGGTGCAAGCAAAGGCAGGTTGGGTGTTAGTCACCACATCTAGGCCAAAGCAAGACACTGATTTGGCTGGAGGAGAGGGGTTCAGTTAGGCAGGGCTATGAGGTAGAGAAGCTAGAGTGTAAGATGTGGACTTGTATGGGAAGCAATGGGAAACCACTGTAGGTTCTTGAGCAGGAATGGGACATGATGAAAAGTGTTTCAAAACAGACTACATTATAAATTCTCTGTAGGCTGGACTGAAGAAAAGACAGATTAAAAGTGGTAAATAATTTTATCTTAAGAGAACTTCCTAGAGAAGTTAGATTTAAGCTAAATTATAAAGGAGGAAAATGACCTAGATTCACAGACAGAAGCATCTGATCATATTATATGAGATTAGCATAAATTACATTATTCCATAACTTCTTGTTTTCCTGGCTGTAATGTAGCTTTTACTGGTAGACAAGTTACAGCAATGATCTGGAATGTTGCAAGTTAATAAAAGCTACAGAAGAGAACACTTAACTTCTGAAAGAGTGATTGGCTGTAAAATGAAAAACCTCTTCTGTTGTACTGGTTGTAGTTTGATAAATCTTGGGTCCTGTTGAAAAATGATGTTGAGAGACTTGATAGTAAGGATGAGAAGGAATGTCATTCACCTCTGGGAAGAATATGAGGGACAGGGCAAAGAAAGCAGATTAGAGGATTGCAAAATTTTTTGTTAAGGTTTGTTTGGAAAGGGACATGTTCCTTATACATTTGCTTCGCCAGGGAAGTCAGTTTCTCTTGTTTCCTTTTCAGGTATAATCTTATGAAGTCCTGCTGGCGCTGGAGTGAGGACAGCCGCCCCTCACCTAGAGAGCTTCGCTTGCGCCTGGAAGCTGCTGCTCGAACTGCAGATGACAAGGCTGTGTTGCAAGTACCAGAGTTAGTGGTGCCTGAACTGTATGCTGCTGTGGCAGGCATCAGCGTGGAGAGCCTCTCCTACAACTACAGCTACCTCTGAGGAACCTGCAGGCAAGAAACATTCATGGGTGATCATATGCTCTTGGAACCAATTCATCCAAGAACAGAGAGTGGACTTTCTAGTGGGACATAAAGGAAGAAATGGGACATGGAACCTGGGTCTTCCCCCATACATTTCCCTAGGAACCTGAAAATGATGGTGACTGAGACCATCTACACCCCATGCCCCTGAGGCTGAGAAATACTGTCAGCCCCATTTCTGCTCTCCCAATCCTCAAGACCATCTTACAGAGTCAGGGTGGAAGTGGTAGATAGTGTCACTACAAAGGAGGTGTTGGAAATCTGCAGTGTGTGTTGGGTCATGGCACAAATAAGCTAGTTCCCTCCCACCCCAGACTAGGTTCCTCCTGTATCATGTTTATCTAGACTATCATAAGGCCCAGAGAAACTGGACTCAAATGAGGGAACTGGAAGCCAATGACGGAGTTGGGGAGAAAGATAATTAAATGTGTTCTTTGCTGAAGAGTGTAGGTGTGGACCAGGGCCATCCTGTGAAGAGAAGGATGTGATGAGGGGAGGAAGGACATAAAGTTCTTCAGTCCTGGTTCCTTCATGTGGGGCAGGTGAAGAACCATGAAATAAACTTCTGAGTTTCCCCTTGGGTATAGATATGAAAAAGATGATCCCTTTAATCTAATTCTGAAATAGGTGAGTCCTATGGTATTGCTTTTAATTAGAAGCTTGAAGGAGTCAATTCATGAATGGAATTTGATACGTATTATTCATCAGGCAAACTTCCTAGTCCCTGTAAGACTAAGGAGACTGAGCTTCGAGAGTCAAAGTTGTCAGTGATTAAAAGGCCAAGTGTGCGTATTTAATAAATAGGAAACATAGAGACTAAGTGAGAAGGGTTAGTAGCTGAGATGGTCTTTAACAAGGGCTAGAAAGGGATGTAATCTGAGGAGGAATGATGTCTTCTCATTTTGTCATGCATACATTTCATTAAATTTTTATTGCGTGACTGTAGATTTCTTTGGCACACAGCTGCCAAAATCTCTACACTAGAAATGATAAAAGTAAGTAAATGGAAGTTAATGTCAATAGAAAATTTCAAGAGACAAGAGACAAGCAAAGGGATTCCTTTTGTGTAAAATGGGCAGAACACCTACCTCACAGGGTTGTTGTGAGGAATGAATGTGTATACTGTATACAGTATCTGGCACATAATACATGCTAAATAAATTCCTCTGTTTCCTCCTCCCTGTCCCTGGACTCTTTGCATCTTTTTCATTTAAAATCTACCAGGGCCAAGAAAGGAACCGTGGTCTATCAGTCACACTGCAAGGCGGGATGTGCCTAAAGATGGTAATACAAATACATGACTAAAATGATGAAGTCATCCTTTTTCTGTGAGTTTCTGAAGGGTGATAGTAGTCCCCTATGATTTCAAAATACTGAGAGTAGCATGATGGTGACAATTCAGTAGAACATGATGATCTATGAATAGAATAGGTACTCTGCGAGAGACAGCTAAGACTCCTATTGGAAAGATGACTGGCAGGTGAAAACTTTATATAAGTTGGAATCCTGATGAAGTCATGATGAGTCAGCAAACTGAATAATGATGCTTGCACTTGTGGAAATGCCACAGCGACTAGTCGGGATGTAAATAGGTGGTAAGTGGCAATAGAGAGAAGGAACGTAGAATGTCCAAAACAATGAGAAAGCCCTATGGAATCCCATTGTTGCCTCTCAGCAGTTCACTTAAGTCTAATTTTATAGAGTATTTATTCAAAAACTTTTTTTAAAAAATTGAGTGCTAGGGCCCACTGTGCCACATACTGTGCTAGCTATGGGATAAAAAAACAGGACACTTTTGCTTACAGTCTAGGTTAGAGAGACATTATATATTTATTTCTGTGGGTATTTGTTAATTATAAATTGTGTTAAATTCTTTGAAGAAAAAAGTATAGAAGAAGAGGACCCCTTCTTCTATTCTAAAAAAGTATAGAATATAATGGGGACCCCTAAAAAGAAATGGCATTTAAACTGAAGCCTTGGGGATGGGTAATTAAGCCAGACAAAAAGAGCCTTAAGAAGGGCTCTGAGTGTGAAATCTTTTGTGCCCAACTGCTTGAGTCACACCCTGCTCATTGTGTCTGCTGGTTGCATCAGCTCATTGTATATGCTCATTGGGTCAGCTCGTTTTCTTTAGGAGGCTCTGGGAACCGAACCAGGGATCTCCCATGTGGGAGGTGGGTGCCCAAATGCTTGAGCCACACCTGTTCCTTCTGAATGTGAAATCTTGAGGCAAGAAAAAGCACAGTGGGTATGAGGAAATGCATGGAAACATGTGGTTGGAGCATGGCAAATTAGGGAGAAAGAGGCATGAGGTGAAATGTGGCACTGCTCTTTCTTGCTGTACATTTGCATTTGATTTGGTAGGGTAGAAAGAAGCAAAAAATTGCTATTTAAAATTTTTATCCCAAATATTTTTTTTCTGGCCTGGTCTGAGAAACTGGATACAGTAATTGTTTACTCTAAGAAAACTTGGTGTTTCACTCACTTGACCATGTTTTTTCCAAAAGGGCAATTATATTTCTGGCATCTTTGGTCTGTCAGTCAAACGAATGAAAATTAATGGGGGCCAATGAATGGAAAAATAATTAAGATATTTATCATTTAATCCAGGCTAAGATTTGTTTTCTTATTTTGATTCCTGCCTCCCTCAATCTTGTTTGTCCAATCTATGCCTTATTGTTAAGAAATTTCCAACTTACCTAGCAGCTGTGAAAATACCTACCTGGATACAGTGTCTAATGGAAACTTGATAAGATAGTTTAACTTGGAATAGTCTGAACCAATAGTTCTCAAATGCTCTTGCAGAACTCTAGTATTTTTATGCTAGATTTAGGTATTGTGTTGTTAAAATTGAGTAACAGTGGGGATTTTTCACCGTTTTTAAAAAGAAACAGGAAGTAAGTTAATGGATAATATTTCATTAATCTTAATATTGCTGTAATATTTTCTCTTAAAATTTTGGTTTACAATAACTCAAACAAAACAAGTATGAAATACAATGGAAGACCAGAAGGACAGCTACTGTGCTTAATTTAACTGTTTTTTGCTGTTGTTTTGGACATAAGAATTAGTGGTTATGAGATGTGCTAGAAGCATATAATATTGCTGTATGCTAGAAAAAATGTTTAAAAAATGAAATGAAATAGATCATACCATGATAATCTAGAAATAGCTCCAAGTGCTCACCATACATGCGCATATCTGAGAAGGAATGATGTGGAAATTTTGGTGTTTCTGCATGATAGCAGTTCTCTTATTTAAAAAGTAAAACCACTGAGTGACTAAAAAGACAGATATGGTTAAAATTCCATAGGGAAGACTATTACAGAAGAAAGAAGATAAGGATAGATGGATGAATAAGGACTGAAAGACCATCTCATTCTGGCTTTTTAAAAAAAACCACCTGAGAATGTTATTTTTGACCATATACTATTTTTGCTTTATTCCTCTGATCTATTTAATTGAATGAAATAGCCCAGACATCTTGTCTTGTAAATACAAAATCAAAACTATTCAAAAGTTATTGATAACATAAAGAAAACAAATGAGAATAAAAGACTATCATCGCTAATGTTTATCACAGGAAAGTCAGTACATGTTTCTGAAAATTGGAAGTAGGAATGATCTGATAATTTTAAATAGAGAGGCAAAAAGACAAAAAGAGGTGTGAAGACATGAAAGAGATCAAAGGAAGAGAGAATTTTAGATGTCAGAAAAATCAGCAAAACATTTTAAGGATAAAATTAATAATTATAAGAAAGAATCATCTCAGACCATAGTCCCCTGACCTGAAAGGAAAAACTTTTAAAAAACTGTAGTGGAAAATCATTATTTTGTCAAATTGAATATAGTGTATTTGATTAAATCATCGAGTCTCAATTTCCACTGGAGCTGGAAACCAAATGCTTATTTATTACCTATTTCACAAGGGTGCTTTGAAGTTGACAAAAGATAGGTTGTGTTAACAGAGGTGGAGAGTAATCCAAATAACAGATTTTTATTTGGCTTCATTTAAGTAGCCCAAACATTTATTTTCCTAAGTAAAATGTGTTGATACCAGTAAGTATGCCCTAATGTGAAGCCTATAGCAACTGAGATTGAAACACATTTACAAAATATTTTCACTATTCCCAGTCCAAGTAAAAATGTAAAAAAAAAAAAAAAAGGTCTTATATAATTGCATATCCATCACAGTAGGCACTAGCCACATGTGGCTACTTAGACATTAAAGTAGATTAATAAAAATTAAATGTATGTAAACATTAAAAATTCAGTTCTTCGGTCACTCTATCTTCATTTCAAGTGCTTGGTTGCCAAAGAAAATATTTCTACATTGTTGTTGGGTAGCATCCAAGAAGACCACAAATCACAAATGCTTCATCACTTTGCAATCTTTATCATGATTTGAGAAACACACATTTTGGCATTATCTTTTAGCTTAAAATATGAAGAGTTGAGTAAATACATTTTCATATTATATCATAAAAACAGGTAGGGCTGGGAGCGGACGTGGCTCAAGCAGTTGAGCGCCTGCTTCCCAGATGGGAAGGTCCTGGGTTCGGTCCTTGGTGCCTCCTAAAGACAAAGGACAAAGAAGCAAACAAATGAGAAAACCAACTCAGGGAAGCCGATGTGGCTCAGTGGTTGAACACTGCTTCCCACATACGAGGTCCCAGTTTCAATTTCTGGCCCTGGTACCTAAAAAAAAACAAAACAGGTAGGGCTAGAGGGGATTAGTCTTGAGCTTAGAAGGCTTTTTAGGAAGATAAAGACCAAACTGGGCCATTAATAAAGACTTGAAACTTTTTATATTCCATAAGCTCCATTTACATAGTCAACTCTAGTATCCATAGGTCTCTTTAGATAGACATGAAGATGAACACTGGCACATGTGCCAAAAATCTGAAGGAAATTATGAAATCTAGAGATATTGAATGAGGTTTCCTATAGAAACCAAACTGTTTTAGTTTCCTTGACTGCTCAAGCAAACACTATGCAATGGGTTGGCTTAAACAATGGGAATTTATTGACTCTTGGGTTTTTGGTCTAGAAGTCTTTATTTGGAACAAGGCATCATCAAGGTGATGCTTTCTTCCCCAAAAGTGGCATACTGGAGCTGGCTGCCAGTGATCCTTGGTCCATGTGCAATCAATGCACATGGCGGCCTCTTCTGGCCTCACCCTTTTCTTCCCAGTTGTGTTGACCTTCAGCTTCTTGCTTCCCATGGCTTTACTCTCCATGAATTTCATTCTGCTTACCAAGGACTCCAGTAATAGGAGTAAGATCCATCCTGATTGAGTTGGACCGCACCTTAACTGGAGAAAACTCATCAATGGGTTCACACCCACAAGAATGGATTACTTTTAAAACATATTTTTTTTCTGGGCATAACTCCAAACCACCACACAAACCAAATGGATTAGTCAATATTTCAGAGACGAATGGAATATTGTGGTCAAATTTCAGTGGGTTATTCATGTGGTAAGTACAGTAACCACCTCATCCCTGTTTGAGATTTTCCAGGTTTTAAAACTTAAAGTCTTGCATCTTAGGAAACTTTACAGTGTTGGGAAAACTGGAATGGTTAGTCACTCTAGTGGTAAGGGATGGTGATTTCCATTTATGTATTTTCCAAAATGGTGGCCTATAATAAAAGGCACTGAATATATGTTCTATACTAACAGTTATATGCTAATACCTTATTCATAAGGTCCAACATAACATGGCCCAGTCGGCCTTTCTGGTCATTCTACTTCCATGAATCTTATGTTCTAGCTATACTACATTTCTTGGCTTTTCCAAAACAAGTATTTTCGTATCCCTGTGCCTTTGCCCAGGCCATTCCATCCCACTGAACTTATCCTTCAACGTCCAATTCAAATAAGCACCTTTTTCTATAAGCCTTCCCTAATACCTCCTTTCTTCAACTTCCCTTCTGAGTGCTACTCTTTCTACTAAACTCCAATGAAGGTTAAAAGGGTCACCGAACAGACAAGATAATTCTGTAAGTTGGTAAAAGAAGGGTGATCTGTAATATCTAAAAACCAGACTTTGTATAAAAGCTCACTCTGTCTTCAAAACCATCCTACCATGGAGCTTTCCTTCACTTTACCAATTTAGTTCTATCTGGTGAGAAACATGGGCTAAACCATTATTTGACCTTGAGTTAAACTGCCAAAACGCCACAGTCCACTAAAGGCGAACGCTTACACAATGAATAAAGCACCTTGGAAGTTTCTGCTATTAAAAGGAACTCTTTTACTCAAAGACTGTCAGGATTTTCAGTTGCAATGTGCTTTTCAAAACTTCAGACCTTTCTCTGAAGGATTTCTTTCCACTTTGTCTCTATTATAGGCTTCAAGACGCCGGAAAAGTAGCATTGTCCAAAAAGAAAAGCGCCGTTTTAGTAATCACGCCATAGAAAGGAGTTATATTCCGAGCCTGCCGTAGACTCTGGGTTTTACTTTCACTCACTTCAGTTAAAGGGGAGTAAAGCCACATCACCGCACAGAATTGCCGCGAGGCTTAGAGACTCGGAAAGTTAAAGCGACTTGCAATCCTTAGCTCTAAGCATACACAAAGTATACTACTATATTTTTACACTTTTGTCTTCTGCTAATATAACTGGATCTATTTAAGTTTAAAAACAACGCGCTTGCGACCTTCGTAAAGCAGCTCACGTCACTGTTACCCTCCCTTCACCACCTCCGGACCTCTCCCGCGAGCCGCCGCCCTCCTGCTCACAGAGCCCCCAGGAGGCGGGAGGGCCGCGGCCGCGACGACGAGCGTATCCTGGCGGCTGACGTCACTGCCAGGCGCCGGGCGGCACGTTGCCTGGGCTTCGGCGTGCTTTCCGGGGACAAAGATGTCTATGGCCAGCGATTTCTACCTGCGCTACTACGTAGGGCACAAGGGCAAATTTGGACACGAGTTTCTGGAGTTCGAGTTTCGGCCGGATGGTGAGCAAAGGAGAGGCCGCCGCCACCACAACCTTGAGGGGTGTCGGGAAAGAGGAAGCGAGGCGGAGAGGCCGCGGAAGATGAGGGAGGTGGGGTGGAACGAGCCGGCGCGGTGGACTTGAAAGTGTACTGTAGGGGCTGAAGGCACTGCTTGAGCTTGAGTAAAGAGGAGTTTAAGGGTATAGGCCTAAGTTAATTTTGTGAACAAAAGGATTTATTGGTGTGAGTTAAGGAAAGCTGTTACTCCCACCCACTGACAACTTGAACCAACTGTATTATCCTAGAATCAGTGCGCCGGAAGGGACCGTAAAAGCCATGTAGTGTATTGGCCTAATACTTGAACATTTTTAACAACACCCTACCCTGCGGTGATCCAATATATGCTTAACATTTTTCAGTGACTGGTTGCTTTTCGACCTACCCATTCATTTACTTTTTTTCATTCAGACAGTGTGGGTGAGGCCGGATGTCTAGAATAGAAATAAGACCTGTTTTGAAGGAGCGAGAACTCGACGTGTAAATAAATGAGTGTAATGATGTGTTTTAGGTGTTTAATTGCAGTAGTCTACACCACAGAGAACAAAACCTTCATCACCTTATTCACCCTTGTTTCCATGTCTCTCCTAAATTTAGGAAAGGAGCTAAATTTACCTGAATTCTTTATCTGTTCTTTCCTTATGTGATACAGTTTTCACAATATCGCCTCACCTGTAACACATCCAGTTTCTCAGTATCACTTTTAGCCAGTCACACAAATGAAGTGCCTTGATACTATTAGGGAATTTCATCCCAGAATAGTGATTCTCATCCATATAGCAGCTGCCAAACCATTCCACATACTTCCGTCAGTAGTGGTGAGTCACAAAGCCAATTCCTAAGGCATACACCTCAAGTTAGGGCACCCTGTCACCAGTAACATGATCAAGACCACATTACAGCTGTACCTGGGCAACTGATTGGCTATGAGGAGAAGTATGCATCAGGGAATATTGAAAGTCATGGTGGTCTAAAATTAAATATAAACCAGCCAACAAACTGGTCAGCTATTATCTGGAGGCAGCACAGAATTTGTATTCTTTCTAGTCAATTTTAAAACAGTACCGCCATATCATATAATTACGTTTTCTTTGAAGGAAAACAATTAAAAGAACATTTTGGAGTAGTGGAGAAAGCACGAGTATTTTTTTTTTCTTTCTTTTTTTAAAAGATTATTTATTTACTTTTTATCCATTTTAACCCCTCCTTCCCCCCTGTTTTTTACATTCCCTTCATTGGGCAGTTCTCTGTGTCTGTTTCCTGCCCTCTCCTCTCATCCTTCTGTCTTCACTGGGATTCGATCCTAGGAACCTCTGATGTGGGAGAGAGGCGTTCTGCCACCTGCACCATCTTAGTTCCTGATTTTTTGGTGCATCTTGTCTTGGCTGTTCCCTGCAACTCTTACATCCTCATCTTGCTGCATGGTTTGGCGGGGCCTGGGGGCTCACCCACTTGCGGGCCTGATGGCACACCTGCACCCCTTCTGTATTTTTCTTTGTTTTACCGGGAGGTTCTGGGGATCGAACCCGGGTCGCTCCATATGGGAAACGGATGCCCAACCACTTGAGCCACGTCTGCCCCCAGCATGAGTATTGGTAGACTGTATATATAGATTTGAATATTTATTGTGTGACCCTGGGCAAGTTTGTTTGTTCACCCATGAGTAGGGATAATAAAACCTACTTCTTTCTTAGGATTGTTTTTAAATTAGATTAGATGCTTCTAAGTAAACCACTTAGCACATATACAGACATATAACATAAATTTAAAAGAAATGTTAGTTCCTTTTCTAAATTCCCTTTCTAATGCAAGACATAGCTTAAGAAAATGGGTCTTAAAAATGACCCCTCATTATATATTGTAGGCATGGAATACTTAAAAATTTGGCTAGCTTCAGCTTCAGTCAACTTACCAACAAATATTTATTTATCGTCTACATGCCTAGCATTGATCTATGTTAGGAGGAGGAAATACTAATAAAAGTAGTAGCATAGTGGTCTTTACCTTCAAAATATTTTACAATGCCATTTCTTTATTATTATTTTTTTAGTAGTTTTTGCTGTTTATAGATTAATTTTTTTTTCCCACTTCCCACAGGAAAGCTTAGATATGCCAACAACAGCAATTACAAAAATGATGTCATGATCAGAAAAGAGGTATGTTCTTTTTGTATATCTCATTCTTACATTTCTCCTATTTTCCTTATGCTATTGTTGAATTCACAAAAATACATTTAAGGCTGTTGTAAAGAAGAAGCCAATTTAAAGATTAAGAAGAGTTTCAATTTAAATGAGACGTTATTGTAGCATCTGTAACAACAAAAGAAGCAATGTAAATATATTAAGTAGTAGTCACACATTTGAACATAGCATGCAATTCATTTTATTTATTTATTTTATTATTATTATTATTATTATTTTAGGAGGTACCAGAGATTGAATCCGGGACCTCGTACATGGGAAGCAGGCGCTCAACCACTGAGCTACCTCCACTCCCTGCAATTCACTTTATAATTAACTTTGTCTTTTTTTTGTATTAACTATTTAAAAGCAATTAATGAATACAATTTTAAATAATTTTTTTTTTTTAAATCAAAGGCTTAAAAGTTAGGTATAAAAAAGTTCAGAGCACTGACTGCAACTAACAATATTTCAGTCCCCATGTTTCAAAGGCAGAATTTTAGAGAGGGTTTTAAATGGGGTCTAGGGATGAGAGAGAAAAAATAGAAATGAAAGGAGAGGGCTGGAGAGTGAAGAAAAATAATATGTATAAGGTGAATGATTCACTCCCTTCTTATATTTTTGGAATCAGAATTAATTTTTTTCTATGATATTTTATTTGAATATTCAGGGCTTATAACTCCTTTTTTATCATTTCCTTCTGAGTTGTGGGAAGATATGGGCAGGCATCTTGAAATTTTTACTATAAACTTATTTTCAGGCATATGTACATAAGAGTGTAATGGAAGAACTGAAGAGAATTATTGATGACAGTGAAATTACAAAAGAAGATGATGCTTTGTGGCCTCCTCCTGACAGGGTTGGAAGACAGGTTCGTGTTTAGTGATTCTTTAAATGCAGAAATATTAAAACTTGATAGTATGCTGTTCCTTATTTATTTAGACTCATTCTCCATTGATTCTTTGGTTTTCCATTTTCTGTGCTATGTCTTGGTAGTAAAGGATCAAATGCATAGCTTTAAATTTAGACCTCTTACTCCATAGTCTCTGTAGCCTCCCCAGCCAAAATTAGATGTTTTCACACTGTTAGGAATAGTTTCTATGTTGTTTTAACCACTTTTAGGAGTAAGTACAAGTGTTGTTTATTAAATTTGAGACTTATGATTCTCATTGACTATATAAAATTCATTTTTTCCAAATTTATAACTTTTAAAATTCTTATTTGCATCCTTATGTCCAGAGAGGGATTTGATTGGTTTCTTTGTTCAAACTGACCATTGCCTTTGCCTCTCATATTCCCTTCAGAATAACTGATGTTTCTCCAAAGGCTTCTGAAGAACTCTGAAGACCTAATTTCACTCTGTAAAAAGACAGTTTGGTTTCTGAATTGGGTCTTTTCAACTCTTGGAGAAATGAGATACCACTTCTGGAAGGAAGAAACATTTAATTTCACTTTTGTATATTCCTGAGGAGTATACTTTATATTACCTTCTTTGACTAGAAGAAAATGTGGAGAAATCTAACAGATGCTGACATTCTGTAACAGTAATTTAACTCTTCTATTTAAAGAAACAGTGTTTAGGAAAACAAAGGTAATAGTTAACAGTATTTATTTTATGCATTGTAACATTTTTAAAAAGTAAACTTAGACTTCAGTTTGTTTTTTGCACATATTCACTAAAAAACAAACAACAGCAACAAACCTTTCATATCTTTTAGATTCAGGAAGACCCCAGTATTTCATCTGTTCATTTAATGTTATATGTTCACATGCTTTCGTTAGTGGAGAGGATTGGGCATGCTCCAGAAATTGTCTGTTGGATCATTAAGTCAAAGATGTTATGATTGTTTGAGAGTCTAGTTAATTCTCCATTTGATGTGTGCTACACTGTTAAGTTTCCTGATCAGATACATAGCTAGAACTGTCTTTGGTGACATGTTTTGTCAATGAGACTTGAAAACTCACTATAAACATAGCCTCTTAATTAATGGTTTCAGATTTGCAGATAGACAGTGTAGAGAAAAACTTATACAGTAATTATGGCACCCTAGAATCATCTACAACTTGTTCTGTTTGGTTTATTAGTTCTTAATTTTAATTGTTTTATAAAGTCAAAAGAGTATGAATGTTATCAGTGGTTGTAAATATCAACA
>JAQZBX010058692.1:0-17694 GCA_029593785.1 Cabassous unicinctus
TCGGGGCTAGGGGAGGGAGCCAGGGGCAGCCAGCGTCTGGTCTTTGGGAAGGAAGCATCACCTTGATTATGCCTTGATTTTGACAGTTTCTTGGCCTCAGACTGTAAGCTAATATATTCCCATAGTTTAAGCCAACCCATTTCATTGTATGTGCTTTGAGCAGCCTAAGAAACTAAAACACAATTCAATGAATTATCACAAAGTAAATATACCCGAGTCAGCACAACTCAAGTAAAGCAAAAGAACCTTAAGCCACCCACTAAATATACTACCCCAGCCTTGTAAACGCCTCTCAAAAGGTAACAACCAGCCCGCACCTCACGCTGTAGTTTATCATGGCCAATTGTTGTATTCTTTATTAAAGATGTTGTGGGTTTACAGAACAATTACAAATACAATACAGGATTCCCATACACCAACCCACCACCAACACCTTGCATTGGTCATTTGTTGCAATGGATGATAGCACATTTTTATAATTATACTATTAATTAAAGTCCATGCTTTAACCTAGGGTTCACTGTCATGTAGTGAAGTTCCATGGATTTTTAAAACTTTTAGTCTGTTACCATATATGCAATCTAACATTTCCCATTTTAATCATATTCTGATATATATTTCAGTGCCGTTAATTTTGTTCGCAGCATCACCACCATCCGTTATGAAAACATTTCCACCATTCCAAATAGGAACCCTGTACATTTTAAACCTTAACTTCCCATTTCTTACGTCCCCTGGAAACCTACGCTATAGATACTGACTCTATGAGGTTGCTTATTCTGCTTGTTTCAAATCAGTAAGATCATACAATATTTGTCCTTTCATGTCTGGCTTATTTCACTCAACAGGATGTCTTCAAGATTCATCCGTGTTGTTGCAGGTATCAGGACTCCATTCCTTTTTAAATCATGGCCAGTTTAAAACTTTATAGGAATGAAATCATGCAGCACATATTCTCATGGGTCTGGGCTTTTTCACTCATCATTATGCATGTGAGATTCATCTTTGGTGATGAATTTAACTATAGTTTATATTTTTATTCCTGTATAATTTCCATGGTATGTACATACCACTATTTTTTAATCCATTCTACTGTCAATGAAGATTTGGATTGTTTACATATATATAGGTGCTTACATATACATATATATTTATTTCTATATAGGCTCTATGTCTAAGAGAAGAAACGGTGGGGCATGTATCATATGTACATTCTACAAAACAGTTTTGCAAAATGAATTGTTCCAAGTGCAATCCCAGAAGCTGTGTATGAGACTTCAAGTTCCTCCAAGTTCTTATCAGTACTTAACATTTCCTGTCTTTTAAATTTTTAACCATTGTACTGAATAGGGGCTGATAGCTCATTGTGGTTTTAATGTGTAGTTCCCTGATAACTAATGACATTGATTTATTTTCTTTTTAAGTGAAGGGCTTTTTGTCCATTTTTTTCATTGGGTTATTCATTCTCTTATTTATCTATAAGAGTCCTTTATATAATATGGATATGAGATCCTTGTTGAGGATATATATTGCAAATTTTCCTACTCTGTGGCTTTTGTTTTCACTCTCTTAATATTGCTTGACGAACAAAAATTCATATTTTTGTCAGTCTTTTCCTTTTGTGATTCGTGTTTTTGTCTCTAATTTAAGAAAACTTTTCCCATCCCAAAGTAATGATGATATTTTATTTTCCTCCATAAAATTTATTGTTTTGCTATTCAAATTTAGATCTCCAATAGACCTAAATGATGTAAAAGGTATCATAAATCAAGTATATGTGTGGATATCTTAGTTTGCCACAGGATGGCCAATGCAAAGTACCAGAAATGGGTTGGCTTTTATAATGGAAAATTATTAGGGGTAGAAGATCACAGTTTCAAGTCTGTGAAAATGTCCAAATCAAGGTACCACCAAAGATACTTTCTCACCAAAGTCAGCTACTGCTGATCCTGGCACCCTGCCATGTGACAAGGCAAGATGGCAGCCAATTTCTGCCAAGGTACCTGCCTCCCTTCCAGATGCACCATCTACAGGAGCTCAGCTGTGGGCAATAAGGCAAATGGCCTATTTTTTTCAGGGCCTCCTCTCTAAGCCTCCACTGCTCTGCTTGCTCCCTGAGACCAGCTGTGGGAGATCAGGCATAAGGCTCCTCTCTTCAGCCTTGAGCTGCTCCGTGAGCCCAGCCACTTGGGGGTTTCATGTTTCAGCCTTGGCTGCTAGCGATCCTTGAGTCTTCTCTCTCACATGGCCAGGTCAAAATGGCAGAACTCCCTTTTCTGTGTGTGTTCTTAGTTTATATAAGACCCAGCAAGAGGGTAGGTCTTATATAAAGTGACATGGTCTAATCAAAAGCAATTGAATCAAGGGATCTAATCAAGGTCCCTTAACCAAATCTAATGCAATCAAAAGGTCTTACACCTACAGGAATGAATGAGTTCAAAAACATTATCTTTGGGGGGGGGGGCGTTATTCACCAAATCCAGACTGTCACAGTGGGCATGTTTATGAACTCTCCCTTCTGCTCCATTGTCTGTTTATCCTTGCACTAATGCCATATAACCCTAATGACTACCACTTTATAATAAGAGTAGATAATCAGGTAAGTCCTACATTCATTGTCCTATCAATGTTGCCTTGGATATTCTTGGTCCTTTGAATTTCCATATAAATTTTAAAATCAGTTTATAAATTTTCTCAGAAAATCCTCTGGAATGGTTCCAAGGATTGCATTTGATCTGTAGATGAAAGAGAATCAAGTGAATATACTAAATTAAGTTTTTCAATCCATGAACATGATGTAGCCTGTGGTGTGCTGGTAAATGTGGACCAACAGTTTCTCCAAAGGAAAATACAAGTCTTGTAGCATGTGACAATTTATGCGGTGTAAACTCTACCGCCATGGCCAATTTCAAGATACCAGTGTGATGTCACTGGACACAGACTTGGGAAGAGAGGTACACAATGAGCACTCGCGTGAAGTGGAAGCAGCCCTCCACAGATTTAGGTCTTCTTTAATCTCTCTCAATAATGTTTTGTACTTTTGTATGCTGAGAGCTGCATGTTTATCCCTATGCTTTGGATCCTCTTGTAAATGATATTTTAAAATTTTAATTTCTGATTTGTGTAGTATGTACGTGGGGCCACCAAGTGTGGACCAATAGGGAAATACGTAATAAATGGTGTGTAAGTGTTACATTACAACACAGGGGAAATAATGCTATCTATGTTTTCAGACGTTTGGGCCATACTAAAGAAATACAATTGATTTTTGTATATTGGCCTCTTTCAAAAACCTTGTCAAATCAAGTCACTAATTCTCACAGTTCATTTGCATTTCCTCTGGATTCTTTATTCATATAATCATGTTGTTTTCAAACAATGACAGTTTTATTTCTTGCTTTCTAATTATTCTATATTTGTTTTCTATTTCTTGCCTTTTTTCCCTAGTTAAAACTTCCAGTAAATTTTTTACTAGAAGTGGTAATAATAGGCATTCTAGTCTCCTTTCAGAATTCAAGGGAAAATATTTTAATTTTACAACATTGAGTATGATGTGTTCTGTAATTTTTTGGTAAATATCCTTTTAAAATATATTAAGACATCAGCATACTTCTATTTTTAGTGCTCTAAAACGTTTGCATTAGTTTTGTGTTAAATTTTATCAAATATTCTATCAATGGCATCATTAGTTATTCTCTATTATACTGCTTTTTTTGCAATATATTGCATGGGATGATTTTCAAATATTAAATCCACCAAAAATTTTCAAAATAAAAGCAACATGACTGTGATATATTATCTCTACATCTGCTCAACTCATTTTGCTGATATTTTGTTTAGGATGTTTGCATTTATGCTCATGAGGAAGGTGGTCCCATAATTTGATTCCTTTTAAAGCCCTTGTATTTTTGCATTAAGATTATACTGACTTCATGAAAGAGTTGGGACCTACCCCAATTTTTCTATTGTCCAAAAGGGTTTATGTAAAATTGGTGTTTCAGTAGAACTAACCAGTGCACCTGCCTGATCACAGGGTTTTCTTTGAGGGACAATAATTACTTATGGATTAAATTTCTTTAATATATATGACTATTCAGCTTGTGTAATTTCTTCTATTTTGCTAATAATTATTTATCTAAGAATTTGTCCTTTTCATCTAAATTTTAAATTTACAATGATAATGCATTTAATAAAATACTCTTATATTTTTAATGTTCATAGGTTCTGTTGTGGTACCATTTTTTAAATTCCTGAAATGAAATGGGTCATGTTTGCCTTCTCTCTCTTTCTTAATCAGTTTCATCAGGAGTTTATTCATTTATTAATATTCATAAGATCCACTTTTTAACTTTGTCGCTGTTCTCCATTTTATTAATTTCTGCCCTTATGTTTCAGAGTCACTTTCTTTTACTACCTTTGAGCCTAATTTGCTGTTCTTTTTCTAACTTTTTAGGTGAGTAATTAGGTCATCAATTTTCAGCTTTTCTTATTTGCTAATATACATTTTTGAAGATACAACTTTCTGACTAGGCATGATTTTAGCTGTTTCTCACAATTTTGTTTATGTCTTATTTTTTTATTATTGCTAATTTCATAATGTTTAAAACTTCCCACTGCAATTTTGCGTTTGCACCTTAATTTCCATACCTTTGTGGGTCTTCTAGTAATAATCTTATTTGCTTTAGCCTAACTCTGACTTTAGTCAGAGAATATACTCTATATGACTTCAATCTTTTGATATTTTATAAAAACTTATTGTTGCAATTTTCAAGATAATATTTTAGGGCATTTTTAAAAATTGGGTTTCAGTCTCATTATTGAAGTGTGAGAGTTCTTTGCATATTCTAGATGCAATGAGTTTATAAGACATACATTTTGCATATATTTTCCCAGTCTGTGGTTTGCCCATTTGTTTCCTGAAAGGTTTAATTTGAAGAGTAAAGATTTTTAATTTTGATGAGGTCCACTTAATGATATTTTTTCTTTTACATTTGTGCTTATTATGTTCTATCAAAAAAATCTTTGCCTAATGCACATTCATAAAGATTTTCACCTGTGTTTTTCTTCTGGATATTTTATGGTGTTTGTTCTTATATTTATGTCTATAATTCATTTCTACTTCATTAATAATCTTACAATCAAATTCATCAAGGAAGGGAAAAGAGAAGAAATGAATATCCAATAGCAGAAATGAGAGAGAAGACACCACTATGCTCCTACAAACATTAAAATAATAAAAAGGTAATTTTACTAACACCATGTCAATAAATTTGACAAATTAGGTTTAATTCCTTTAAATTACCAAAGTTCCTCTAGAAGAAATTGTCAACCAGATCATCATATATCTCTCAAGAAGTTGAATTTATGCTTTAAAAGTATCTCATGAAGAAAATCAGTAGGATGACTTTACTAGCAAGTTTGAACTAATATTTAAGGGGAAAAAATAATATGAGTGCCACATAAACTCTTTAGAAAATGAAAGAGAAAGGAACATTTTTCAACTGAGATTTCAGGTCAGCATTATCCCAGCACCAAAGTCCTACAAGGACCTTACAAGAAAATAAAACTACAAACCAGCAGTCCTCATGAACACAGATGTAAAGTTGTTTAATCACACATATTCAACTTGCATCCAGCAATATTAAAAAAGTGATGATCTGTCATGACAGAACATGCTTTATTCTGGGAATTCAAAGTTATCTCCATATTAAAAAATCAATCAAAGTAATCAACTATATCATTAGCACAAAGTAGAATATTCATATGATCATCTCAACAGATGGAGAAAAATCATTAGAAGAATTTCAATGTCCATTTATGATGAAAACAGTGAGGAAACTAGGAATTAAAAAGAATTTCCTCAACTTGACAATAAAGCATCTATGAAAAGCCTACAACTTATATAACACTTAATAGTGAAAGATAAATGTGTTTCTTTTTAGAGTAGGAAGCAAGGATGTCCATTCCCACCATTCCTGTTTTTAAATGTAAACATTTTATTTCACTGATTTATAAATAATATACATTCTTTCTCCAATATCCTGATGTACGGCCGAGGGCTTCTCTTTTAATAGAGGATTCATTGAACAAATTCTACATTCGCTTTCTTGCACAAACCACACTCACCCACACATCATTAAGGATTTTTAATTTGGCTTCTTTAAATAAAGCCAGAAGTTAAAAACATATTTCAAAACAATCTGAGTGCTAAATCCATTTAGATTTTTATGATTTTTGTTTCTAACTTTTACAAATACTTGCCCACCCATAATTCATTTGACAGCAACATTTTTAGATCATTGCAAAGCACTGCATCTGCCTATGTGACATTTAATTAAGCTATATAATTACAATAACAAGAAGAGTTTGCTTAAAACTTTTGGAAACAACCACCCACCGCTTGGTCATCAGGCTCTTTAAATGTGGATTATGTACGTGCCGTTCTAAGCAGTGCTGGCCTGCCTGCTGCAGGCACTCAGCTTGCCCTGTCACCCAGTGGGTATTCACTTATGAAGAGCATCAATTTGTCCAACTAGTCTGTTCAAGAGAAGCTGGGATGAGAAAGCTTCCTACTGCGCTATTCTTATGTTCTGGAATAGTTTAAAGAGCCTTACAATGATTGTTTCTGAAGATTTGCAAGAATATACCTATGAAAATGTTGGGGCCTGGTTTTTTGAAGAATGCTTTGACGTTATTTCCTCCATTTGAGTCTCTTTTTGACAACATATAAATAAATCCTGCGTTTACATCCAAACCAAAACCCCTGCCTTTTAATAGGGGAGTTAAATGCATTGACCCTTAAGATAGTAACTGAGAAGGAAGGACTTACTTCTTCCATTCTGCTGTTTCTTTTCTGTGTGTCTTTATGTGGTTGTTTGTTTGTTGGTTTGTTTGTTTTTGTTTTGCCTTCAATTACTCCATTACTGCCTTTTGTTGTATTCAGTAACTTTTCTGTAGTGTACCATTTTGTCCTTTTTCTTTCCTTTTCTCTATGTTTTCAGTTATTTTTGTTATTACAATTAATATCTTAAACTAATAACAACCTAGTTTGACTAATACCAGCTAGTTTCATTAGTATACAAACTCTACTCCTATGTACCCCTTCCATAACCCTCTATATAGCTATTGTCTCAAATCACATCTTTATACATTGTATGCCCATTCAATAGGTTAAGATGTTATTTTACAAATTGTCTGTTAAGTCATACAATGGTGAAATGCAGCTATCAACTAAAAGTAAAATTATACAAGATTGTATTTTTCTTTTGCTATTTCCTTTGCCAATGCTCTTTATTTCTTCTTATGGCTTTAACTTATTGTCCAATGTCCTTTTATTTCAGCTGGAAATACTCTCGTTAGCATTTCTTATAGAGGAGGTCTTCTGGTAATGGCCTCTTTCAGCTTTTTGTTTTTGGTAAATATCTCATTTCTCCTTCATTTTTGGAAGGAAATTTTACCAAGTATAGAATTCTTGGTGGAGAGATTTTTTTCCTTTAAGGACTTTAAATATGCCAACCCATTGTCTTCTGGCCTCCATGGTTTCTTATGAGAAATAAGCTATTAATCTTACCAGGGATCCCTTGTATATGAAAAATCACTTCTCTTTGACTCCTTTCAAAATCTGCTCTTTGTCTTTGTATTTTGACAATTTCACTATAATGTGCCTTCATGTAGATCTCTTAGAGTTTTTCCTTCTTGAGCTTCCTGGATGTGTATATCCATGTGTTTCAACAGATTTGGGAAGTGTTCAGCCATTATTTCTTCAAATAATTTTTCTGCCCCTTTTTCTCTCTCTTGTCCTTCTGGGACTCCAATGAGGTATATATTTGTGCACCTGATGGTGTCCCACAGGTCCCTCGGGTTCTGTTCACTACTTGTTCTTTCTGTTCCCTCGCACTGGATAATATCTATTGTCTTGTCTTCAAGTCTGCTGATTGATTATTCTGCCTTTTCAAATCTGCTGTTGAATCTGTCTAATGAGTACTTCATTTCAATTACTGTATCTTGCAGCTCCAATATTTCTGTTTGGTTCCTTTTTGTAATCTTTTTATAATTCTCATCTCTTTATTTTATTCAGGCAATGTTTTCCTAATTTCTTTTAGTTCTTTGCATATGGATTCTTTTAGCACTTTGAACATATCTTAGATGGTTGATTTAAAGTCTTTGACTAATAGTTCCAATATATGAACTTCCTCAGGGGTGGTTTCTGGCAAGTTCCTTTTTTCCTTTGAATGGTCCATACCCTGCTGTTTCTTTGAGTGTTTTGTAATTTTTTGTTGAGAACTGGACATTCAGAGTTATGTTGTTATAATTCTGGAAATCTAGTTTTCCCACTCCTCTATGATTGCTAAGTTTGTTGTTATTTTTGTTGTTGTTATTGAGGCTTAAGCCACTAATTTGTGACTTTTCCAAACTATTTTTGCTACCAAATGGAGAATAGAAAGAGAAAAAAAAAAAAATAGGTGCTGTCTCTTTAAGACTCTTGTACCACTTTTCCTTGAGGGGGACTGGAACAATAGCCATCCTCACAGTTGGCCCCCAGGGATCTGAAGTAACAGATCCAAAAGAGTGATCAATGATCAGAACATACACTCCTGGATTTTGGGGGTGTAGGTACTTACAGGAGGCTCTACCTGCTCCCTTCCATGAGGCTGTGGGATGGAAGATGGAAGCTACTATACAGACGGTGAAATTCATCAGTATTTACTGAAATTTACCAGCCTCTTCCTCAAGCTCTTACCTGACTGCTGCAACGTGTTCCACTGGACCCCAGAGCTTCAAATTAATTGACTCAGACAGTTCCAGCCAGCTCAATAGTTGTTTTAGTGGAGGGACTGATTCCTGGAGCTTCCTATTCTACCATCTTCCCCAAATCTTCCCTTGTCAATTGGTTTTTGACAAGTGTCCCAAGATTATTCAATGAAGAATGATAGTCTTTTAGAAATGTTGTTGGAACAATTAGATTTCATATGCAAAAATAATAATAAACATCAGCCCATACCTTGTACCATATAGAAAAATTAACTAAATGTAAAACCTATAACTTTAACTGAAAACAGGAGAAAATCTTTGTAAACTTGGGCGAGGTAAAAAGGCCTTAGATAAGACAAAGAAAGCATGAGACATGACAGAAAAAATGATAAATTGAATTTCATTACATTGAAAATGTCTTCATTTTTAAGAGACACTATTAATAATATAAAGAGACAAAACCAGATATTGGGAGAAAAAATTTTCATGCTAATGAAGGACCAGTATCAAGAATATATAAAGAATTCCCAAAACTCATTATGAAGAAAATAAACTACCAATTTTAAGAAAAGAAATGGACAAAAGGTTTGAATAGAAACTTTACCAAGATATAAAGATGTCAAATAAGTACAAGAAAAGATGGTTAACATTATTGATCATTATGGAAATGTAAGTTAAAATCAAAATGAGTTACCATTCCACTGTATAAGAATTGCTCAGTTTTTTAAATTGACAGCATCAACTGCTGACAAGAATAGGCAGGAACCAGAACACTCCCACATTGCTGATATGAATTAAAAATGGTACAGCCACTCTGGAAAACAGCTTGACAATTCCTTTGGAAGTTAAATATACTCTTACAAAACAATTCATCATTATCACTCCTGGGTAAATATCCAAAATAAATAATACCTATGTTCACACAAACACTGGTATATAAATGTTTTCAGCAGTTTTATTCATAGTTGCAAAAACACTGGGAACAACCCAAATGTTGATCAACTGGTGAGTAAACAAATGGTGATCTCCCCATACAATGGAATACTACTCACCAATAAAATAAAAGAAATGACTAATAATTTCAACAACAGCAGTAAATCCCAAATACATTATTTTAAGTGGAAAAAGCCAGACTCAAAAGGCTACTTAATGTGTGATTCCATTTCTGTAACAAACTGGAAACAGCAAAACTATAGAGACAGAAAACAGATCAGTGGTTGAGCAGGACTACAAAAGGTCATACAAAAATGTGGGGAGTAAGGAAATTGTTTATATCTAGATTAAGAAAGTGGTTATATTAAATACATTAATTCTGTATGCTATTGTCAAAATTCATAGAACTGTACACTTAAAAAGGGTAAATTTTGCTGTTAAATAAATTATCATTCAACAAACCTAATTTTTGAAAGATTGCTAATATGTATTTATTCTTTTTCTATTTCCTCTGTTCATTATGTCTTACTAATACGTCAAAGAGTAAAGTAGATATATTAATTGTTTTGCTACTCTTGTGCTAGTGTCAATTTCTCCATGTATTTCATGGGCTTTGTAATCCTAGTTTGATAATTCATGTTGCATGAGAGTATTTTGCTTGGACCAAACTAGCATTTCCATTAATATTTCTATTTTCTTGCTCCAAATGGGTAGAACAATTCTTGGTGAAATGCTAATGAGCTTTTACACCTTCAAGGCAATGGCTGGGAACAAAGTCTCCAGACCTGATACCTCTAAAGGACGAATTTCAAATCCTGACCTGTTTGGACCCATCTTCTATTCCTATATTACCAGTTCGATCCCGATTGACCTGTCCCTTACCTGACTACTACTTTCTGTGAGGCCAAGTAGTTTCAGACTTTGTTCACCACTCTCAAGTCTCTTCTTCTGTTATTGGTCTATATGTTTTTATATGTTTCTTTGAGCTAATTTTGGCAGAGTGCACAAATTCACAATATCATTCATTTTGTTAAATTTTAAAAATATATTAGTACAAAACTGGCAATATTCTCACATAACTTCACATTTTCTCATATTTGTTCTTATAAAATACATTTGCCTCTAGTTTTATTTCTTTGTGTTTCATTCTTTTTTGTCATTCATGTTTGCTGAAGTTTAACAGTTTTATTGTTTTTGTTACAAAGAATAAGTTCTTCAATACCAACTCCACCCTTTTTCTATTTTCTACTTCACTTCTTCTGGCTTTATTATTTTATAATTTTCCTGCTTTCTGTAACATTGTTTTTCCATGCTTTGCTATATATTTTAATTAAAAGCCATAGTTGGTTGTTTACAAAAAAGCTCCAATTCCCCTGGCTGCATTTTTGCCCATGTTTGGTCAATAGCAAACACAACACAAACATGAGTGCTTCTGCAATGGGGTTATCCTCTCTGGCTGCACTTGGAACCCTGAGCCCAGCATGTAGACAAGCCTGAGGCAACTTTTGGGAAAAGGCCACGGAGAGAACGAGAGAACGGGGTGCCACCCAACATCCTGCCTACCACCAACTATGTAAACAAGGCAATTCTAGATCCATTAGCCTACCCAGCAGTTGGCCACAGACTCAACAAAGAGCCCACCAGAGACCAGCCAGGCCAATCCAGATCAGAAGAAGATGCAGCCCACCCACAGAGTGGAATACAATGGTAAGCCACTAAGTATGGGGGAAGGCCAGTGAGCATAAATGCTATATTTATAATGTTGTTTTCTGATTTTAGATAATAAAGTAATTCCTAGTTATGAATTTTCCTTTGAGAATTGTTCTGGCTGAATGCCATAAGTTTTGGTACATAGTGTTCAACATAGTCTATAATTGAAATACTGGTTTCATTTTTCTTTTCTTTCTTTCTTTTCTTTTTTTTTTGCTAATAGTGACTTAATAAAACATTCACATTCATCTTTCCTTAGTTTTAAATCTTATTAATTTCTAGCTTTATGGCATTGTAGTTTGCAAAAGTAACCTGAACTTTCTTCTTTTTTGTAATGAATTAGTTTTCTTTGTGGCTTAATAGTTAATCAATTTTTATAGGTGTTTCAACAGCTCTGGAAAGGAAGATATATTCTCTATAGGATTCATACTTCAGTGGCTTTTCAATGAGCTTTCCCTAGAATGTATGCATGTATGTACTGCCTGGCACATCTGGATACTCAATATTTAATTGTTGAATGAATGAGCCTAATTAAAAATATTAATTACATTCTATATTGCCTTATTGTGTATTATTATTTATGATTTATTATTATTTTATGTCTTACTAATATGTCAAAGAGTAAAGTAGATGCATTAATTATTTTGCTACTGTTGTGCTAGTATCACTTTCTCCATGTATTTCTGACGGTTTCTTTTAATTATTCCCATATGGCGACATGCTGGGTATGGGCCTTCCTGACCTGTGAAGTGAGCTTCGATCTCTATAAAATCCTCATCCTTGTCTTGTGTGAGTTTGCCATGAGCTCTCCCTGCCTTATATTAGCATTGGAATTGCTGGGAGTCATTCCCTCTCTGTGGCAGGACAGCTGGGTGGCCACTCAGCTCCTTTCTCCCCTTCATCCTTGCTGACAAGCCACACGCCTACTTAAGGCATCCACATGGCCAGCTAAACAGCTCCATTTGCCCTGAAGTGCGGGATCAGGCGAGTAGCTTGGCTGGTAAGACCTAGGTGGAGCCAAAAGAGAGGGACACACTGCCGGGAAATGTCACTGCATCTTCCTCCCTGCTACCTGGCAGGTGGACTCGGTGTTGGCATTCCAGCTGCCATCCTGGACCCCGCGGCCCTCCGAGGGCCAAGGCCATGCACCAAGCGGTGGTGAAACAGGAAGGCAGAAGGGGCTCCGTGTGCAGTGGCATCACGGCGCTGCCACCCCACCCCCAGGGCGTGCCGCATGACAAGAAAGCCCCTGTTCTGCTAACCCCAGTGGTACCTGCTAGACCCAGTAGCAGGGCTCTGCAGCAGCATCCAGACCCAGTTCCCAGCCAGCTCACTCCAGCTAGCGGCCGAGACGCAGCTGAGCAGCCTTCATTTCAGACGAAGGACCAAGTGCACTCATCCTTTCCCCTCCCTTGCATTCCACGTCCCCATGCTCTCTTTCTCTCTGACAGCCCATTATACATTTTTATTTAGAAGAGTAATCGTTCTTCTAAGTCTATGTTCTAACATTTTATCCATAATTTCCAAAATTGTTCTACATTTTAAAAATTTCAGTGCTCCAAAAAAAATCCCGTTATGCTCTAACATTATCATCACTGGGCTCCACTGTTGCTTCATCCGTTGGCTGATTGGCTTGGATCTCCAAATGCTGTCTGAAGAAGGTTATGTTGGGATTTTCTTTCTGACCCTTTGCCTGTTGTTTTCAACTGTAAAATACAATCCATCAGGCAACCTTGAGTGGGTACTGAATTATTGGTTTATGAAAGTTTTCTCTCAAAACCTTGGCAAAAAGCAATTCTCTGAGAGCAGGCTGGACACTTTGTTTTTTTGTTGTTGTTGTTTGGTTGGTTGGTTGGTTTTACTCATCCATCTCTTTCTCTGATGGGGTCACTGGTCTCAGGACCCCTCTTGGCAACCAGTCAGATTATTTTTCTTCTCTTTCTTTCTCTGCAAGCACGCCTGAATGACTGGGCCACAAAATGTACATTCACAGGAAAAAATACTTAGGACTCAGCGCCTAGGCAGAGCTCTCCATGAACGTGTGTGGCTCTTTCCTTCCCTCAGGCAGTAAGTCTGGGTGGAAGATCCAGATACTGGCAAATGCCCAGCTGGTTAGACCATCTGAACTCTGACTCACAGGAAATTAAAGCAGCTCTACACCCATCTGGGGCTTTGTAGGCTCACTCGTAGCAGCTAGCATTGGAGCCAACATGTCTCCAATGGCCATATGTCAGTGTTTTGCAGGAAAAATAATTCACTTGAGGACAGGAAAAACCTCTCTGTCATCCCAACTCGAGCCAGCAGGCTTGGTCTCGGCGAGAGAGCTCTGTCACGGAAGGGGAAGTGTCTCTGGTCTTAGAATGCATAAGCAGCTGAAAGTCTTGAGGAATACAGAAGCCTGCTGCAGGTTCTTGCTAGTCGGGGTTTTCAAGCATGCCTGCTGCCTCGAGAGCTACAGCAAGCCCAGTTAGATCGCTCCCGGGGCTAGGCATTGGAAGGTGAAAATCTCTCTTTCCTGGTTTATTTCCCCAGCCTACCAGCGCCCCCAACTCCATCCCCACCTGCCTGCTGTGGCCAAAGAACAGTGTGTTTACAAAAGGAAAGTAGATACAAGAAAG
Organism: Cabassous unicinctus; assembly: GCA_029593785.1. Taxonomy (NCBI): domain Eukaryota; kingdom Metazoa; phylum Chordata; class Mammalia; order Cingulata; family Chlamyphoridae; genus Cabassous; species Cabassous unicinctus. The sequence goes on from JAQZBX010058692.1 coordinate 14,013, forward strand.
GGGCATGTGAGGTGCCGTTGACATAAGGGAGGTTAGCAAGGCCTTTACAGGAGCAGAAAGGAGGTGGTGGGGGCCACGGTGGTGGTGGGGCCCTCCCCTTGCTCCAGAAGCTGTCACACAGGACTTTCCCCGCAGCCACGTGGGCTGCAAAGCCCGTGGTTCCCAATGGGCTCAGGAAATGCACATGGCAGTATTATCAACTCCCTGGTGGGATAATTTTCCCAACTGTGGTAAGCTCAGAAGTCTTGGAATCCAAAGAGCTGGAAGAGATGGAATGTTGACTTGGCAAGACTGAAACCAAGGTTTTCTCCTTTCTTTCTTTTTTTCTCTTTGGCTGCCCCCATAGCCATGCTTGGCCACAGTGGTGAAGGACTGTCACTGTCCTTAGGAAACGCCTGAGCTGCCTCACTCCACCTGTCAGTGCTGCAGGTGAGAGGCCATGGAGTTCTCGTCTATGTCTTGTTGACCCTTTGGCATGTGAGGAAGCAAAGCGTGGGCCCGTAGGAAATGGGGTTCACCTCCTCTCCAGTGTGAAAGTGCTGGAGGAGCCCATCCACTACCCGGACCCAATGCTCCCCCGAGACTGAGTGGGGCCCCCTTGGCTGAGCTTGGGCAAGAATTTCATGGGGAGCTCTAGTGGGTTAAATGGGGGCCCCCAAAAGATAAGCCCACCTCCTAGCCCCTGGAACCCAGGAATGTGAACTTACTTGGGAAAAGACACTTTGCAGATGTGATTAATTTAAAGATCTCAAGATGAAGTCATCCTGGCTTTAGGTGGGCCCCAGATTCCTAGAGGAGAAAGGCAAAGGGAGACTTGAGAGGAGGAGGCCACGTGCCGACAGAGGCAGCGACAGGAGCGACGCAGCCACGAGCCACGGGACTCCCGGAGCCCAGAGGCTGGAAGAAGTGAGGCTTTGCCTCTAGAGCCTTTGGCGGGAGATGGCCTTGCCCACGCCTTGGTTCTAGACCTCTGGCCCCCAGAGCCGTGAGACAATACCTTCCTGTTGTTTTAAGCCACTATGTGTGATTGTTTGTTAGGCAGCCTGGGAAACTAGGACAGAGTGAGCTCAGTAAGAGTGGGCTCAGCTCCTTCAGAGCTGGGAGAGCTCATGCTGCCGCCTGGTCTTGCTGGGGGAACCATCCCTGTTGTAACAGGAACTAGAATAGAGGGTGGGTGAGGGGCTGAGGTGCTCTGCTCTGACCCGCTCCGGAGGTGGTAGCACGCAGCGGCACGAGCCTGCGCACAGGAGCCAGGCCACCGGTCGAGAGCCTCAGATTGCACACAAATAGCCAGTGGCAGAACCTCAGGCAGGTTACTCTACCTTTCTGGGCCTCTATTCTGTAAAGTGGAACACCGTTGCCTTGTGAGGGTTAACTTCAAGTAATACACGTAAAGAGCTTAGAGGAGCGCCCCGTAACCAGCGTCATCGCTGTCACCATCACTGTCGCCATCAGTACTATGATCATAGACAACCAAACCCTTGACAATGGGAAACTCTACCTGAGCCCCGTGCTCCCGGTAAACAGCAGCAGTTGAGAACCTCCTCCCGAGCCCTGGGTCAAGAAAGCTGCCCAGTGCAGGCCCAGGCTCCTTGGACTTACAACAGGGTTACGGGGCGAAGTGTGTCCCCCCAAAAAATATGTTTCAGTACTAAATCCCGGTCCTGCGAATGAGACCTTATTTGGAAATACAGTCTCTGAAGATGTAATTAGTTAAAATGAGGCCAAACTGGAGTAGTGTGGGCCCAGGCCCAATATGACCAGGGCTGTTAGAGAAAGAGGAGAACTGGACAGAGAGAGACAGGCGCAGGGGAGAAGGTCGTGAGGCACCTGCGGCAGAAGGTGAAGCCCAAGGATCGCCTGCACCCACCAGAAGCTGGAGGAGACAAGGGCTTGGGGGTGATTGAAATGCGAACGTTCCTGTTTTATACGTGCTTCCACACGGGAGAGGGAGAGCGGGAGCAACGAACGTGGTCATCACAATTAAACGCAGCACATGATCCTGGATGGAATCTCGCAAGGGAGGAGAAAAGGCTCAAAAGGGCGTTATTGGGACATATGGAAAAATTGGAATATAGACTGTGAACTTTGTATCAGCGTTAAATTTCTTGAACTTGGTCATTGTACTTGAGGTGGTTCCTGAAGTGAATATCCTTGTTTGTAGGAAAGGTATGGTGGCATTCTGTGTTCAGGAAGCATGATGCGTGCAAGCTACTCGCAAATGTTCAGAGAACAGATGGATAGAGAGATAGATGGCTAGATAGGTACACAAATGAGACAGAATGCTATGGCAAATGTGGCAAAATGTTAAAATTGATGGATCTGGGTATGGGGTGTGGCAGTTTGAGATTATTTATGAATCCCCAAAAGAGAGATTATGTTTGTAAACTGGTCTGTTCCTCTGGGTGTGATACTCTTTGATTGTATTAGATTCAGCTGAGATGTCTTTGATTAAATTATGTTAAGATTAGGGCTTTGATTCCATCACAGCAGAAGGACATGACTCTTGTTGAGTCCCCCCACCTCCTTGTTGGGCTGATATAAATGGACACTCACTCAAGAAGACATGTGGAAGAGGAGAGAACTTGGTCATTTCGGTCCTGCCATGTGACAGAAAGGAGAAGTCTCAAACAGCTAAAGCCCTGGGGAGAGCTGAGCCATTCGCCTGATAGTTTGCAGCTGAAGAGTCCAGAGCCCTGAGCAGCTGAGCAGGCCCGGAGAGAAACGAGCCCTCCAGCCTACAGCTGAGATCAGAAGATGGGCCCACGGAGCCTTAAGAGGAAGAAGAAAAGCTGAACCCTCGCAGAGATCGCCCGCCATCTTGCTTCAACACGTGGCAACTGACTTTGGTAAGAAAGCAACCTTGAGTTGGACCCTTTAGGGCCTTGTAACTGTAAGCTTTTACCCCAAATAAATACCCTTTATAAAAGCCAACAGATTTCTGGTACTTTGCATCAACATCCCGTTGGCTGACAAATACAGGGGGGTATGTTAGAGTTCTCTGTATGGGTTTTGTATTATTTTTGCAACTGTCCTGTTAAAAAAAAAAAATGGAGCCAAGGAAGGCTTTTCCCCTACAGACTTCAGAAGGAATACAACCCTGCCAACAAACCTTGATTTTGAACTTCCAGCCTCCAGAACTGTGAGACAATAGATTTCTATTGTTTAAATCAACTAGTCTGTGATACTTTGTTTCAACTATAGGAAATGAAGACACCCAGTAACCTGCTTCTTAGCCCCTGGCAGAGGTTGTCCCATTATCTCTGGGCATTAAATGTGGCAGAGGAGAAATCCGAGGCCAACAGGACTTTTGTTCATTTTGATGTAACTTCCCCTCTCTCTTTTACCTGGATATTTACACATTGGTTCTCTTTATCCTTCTGATTAAAATTTTTCTCTGGATTCAACTCATTTTGGTAGTTTCATGCAGTAAGCACTTTCAACCTGATAAATGAACTGTTCCTTCAAGGGAAAAAACTTATCTTCCACATCTTCCATTTTTGCTTCAATTCTGTGTCTTCAGGTCTTTTAAGCAGACACATAAATTATCCACATGTTGGCTCTTCACGCCCAGCCTGCTTCCTCTACACTCTTCTCTCGTCTCTTTCACCTCTCCATCCTTTTCCTTTGCCATGAGCAGCACTAACGAGCAGCTGCTGTGGGCGGGGGGGGGGGGGGGGGG
>JAQZBX010058693.1:0-17685 GCA_029593785.1 Cabassous unicinctus
CCTCTGTTCTTTGCCTTGCCTTTTACATTCAATTCCCCACCCACCAGGGGGTGGGGCTCAACGCCCTACTGACTGACATGTCCCAGTCAACGCCCTAATCATAATTCAATCATGCCCAGATTAACAGATCAGATTACAGGCATGATCCAATTATATTTTTGGAATTCATAATTACATCAAATTCCCCAACGGTTACACCGGCCATCCTGCCTGAGCCCCCCAGCCTTATCTCCCTTCATCACAGGAAAGATATTCTTTTAAGCTCTGGGAATCCCTAGATTTCTTTTGAGGGGGTTCCAGCTCTCATATAGAACTCCTATTGGGAACAGCCTACCTTTCCTCTTTCCCTTCTCCTCCTTGAGCCTTTGACCTATGCCTAGGCTGACAATGACTTAATGTTTTTGATCCCAGCATTACTGATTTCACCTGAAATTATAGACTCCTTCACCACTGGCTATTGAGTAAATTACTTTACTATTGTTTTTCTTCTTCCTCTTTCCTTAGAGTCAAAGGAACCAACCCTGACTTAGTCTCTTGGTCCTTGAGACTTAAGAGTCAACAGTGCCTTCTACCAAAAAACCACATCCTCCCACTTCATCCTGTTATCTTGAACATCTTTGTAGTGACTGGAGTTGCTTTCACAAGACCATTCCTCATATAGAAGGAATACTTAAGGGTCAACTGCATGAGTGTTATACAGCTTTGTCAGGCCACCTTATGTCATCCCTCACTGGTTTGTGTTTCCCAGAAATCTGGTTGATTTGATCCATCTTGTCAATGATTATACTGAAGTGCTGCTGGGTTAATTCATTATTCAGGGCTTTTTAGTTGTAGGGGATTTGGGGTGCACAAGTTTGGCTTATAGACTGAGGATATTTTATTGCCATAGTGTAAGCCTAATATTATGAACGTGGACAAAGTACTGTCCTAAGGCTAGGATAAGAATAAAATCTGTCAGTCTGTGTGCTTTGGAACTAGATGTCCTTGACTGTGGTGTGATCTCTATCCATATATATATATATTTATATTCCCGAAAGGCGTGGGAAAAGTATTGAGTTACATTCCAAATTCAGTGAGAATAGCAGTATTAACTAGGTGTTTTTAAAACATGCAGCGTATCAACAAAGGGGCTTATGTAGTAATACACAACTTTTTGTTACCAGCCGTATTAATAGTTTGATGATTAGAATTAGGAAGCAGTGATTTAAACATTTTACATCTTAATATGATTCTCGTATATACACATTCTGTTGCTTAAGTTATGTTTTAGTAATTTGGTTTGGGTGGACATAGAAATATTACTGTTTCCTATTTAAATTATGGCAAATCAGCTCCAAATTAAGTGTTTTCATTAGAAAATGAAACATAATTTTATGAGGATGCCTCTATATATGGTGTATGGGTGTGTGTGTATGTGTGTATATGTGTGTGTTTGTACGTATGTGTATGTATTTGTATATATATGAATTTAGTAGTAATTTCTGGTTTCCTATCAGGTGACCAGTCTTCTCTTTTCCCTCTCCCTTCCTAACAGTATTCCTAACATTTAGGTATCCACCCTAGTCCATGTAACCCATGTGATTTTGGGGAACGCCTGCACTCACTTTTAATCCTTTTGCTTAGTATGAATTATTTTTCCTATAATTCAGCCATAACATATTTTAGATTTTTTTAAAAATCTTTTACAGTTACTAAACCAAGGAGATTTAACTGAAAGACGGACATGATCGTGGGTGTTGTCTCCTGGAAGAGCAGCTCTGTCTGATCCCAGAGTGCATACAGTGGGAACAGGATGCTTAAGGCTCAAGATCTGCCAGAACCAAAATGAGTCTGTGAAAGACAAGACCCTGCTTTTGCCTCTGGTCATCTTCCCTGGCATACAAGATGAATGTAGGAAAGCTTCTCTTCAAACTACCATCTGATCCAGAGAAGGAACAAAGCAGTGAATGTGGTGGGCTGGGTAACTATACTTGTCTCCCACTGCAAAATTTTGGAATGGATTTGTCCCAAAAGTGAATTTGAATTTGGATTTTGTGTTGGCTGAAGTTTCTCATGACTGTTGAAGGGAGGTTTTCCTTAGCGTTTTCATTCCAGACTCAGCTGTCTTTTCACATGGATAAACTAAGTCCTGCCACCAACTGCAAAACTTCACCAAGAAGTTGAGTTTTCAAGATGCCTTGTTGCTTTGGAGAAGGGAGTGATGTCAATTATTGTGATATTCTTCCTTTAGCAACCTGAGTAAGAGACTCTTCGCCCCACTGGGCTGCAAAAAAATAAATTACTTGAATCCCCCTTGGCTCAGGCTGAGGTACTGTCTTGTCCTATACACCTCTACTCAGTCACTTTGCTTTCTTTGTTTATAGAACATACAGTAGCATGTTAAGGTTTTATCTTTTTTTATTTAAAAATCACATGATTAAGAGCGTCAATTGTTTTCCCTTTAAATAAACAAAACAGCCTGGTCAGTGTTTTGGCTCCTTGTATTGAACAAAATTTATCTTAGGAGAGTAAGAAAATAGCTCACTATTTCCCTTTTAGATAAGGCACTGATTTAGTAGTCTTGGGAAACAAAAGATGGGTGTCTTCATCTCTAACTAGCAGTTCCAGATGGTAGTAATCACAGTATCACTCTTCTACCACAAATAAGATACTCTTGAGTCTGGAAAAATAGCAATGACATAGATACTTTTAAGTTTTCCAGAAAGACAGTTTAAAAAAATGAGAAAGTTGCTTCTGTTAGAGTAGCCACTAGCTATCATCCTGTCTCTGTAGCTATTGAGAGACTTTGTTGTACCTTTTTTTTTTTTTCTTCCCAAGATACCAGGGGCCGGGGATTGAGCCTGGGACCTTTTTATGGGAAGCTGGTGCTCAACCCGAGTTGGTGTTTTCCTTTGTTTTGCTTGTTGTTTGGTTTTGTTTTTTTTCCTAGGAAGCAGTGGGTTTTGTTTTTTTTTCCTGGGTCCCGTGTAGGGGGCAGGTGCTCAAACTGCTTGAGCCACATCTGTTCCCCTGTACCTTTTGTTTGTTTGTTTTAAGGATTTATTTTATTTACTTATCCCCCCCTCCCTCATTGTTTGCAGTTGCTGTCTGCTCCCTGTGTCCATTTGCTGTGTGCTGTGTCTGCTCGTCTTCTCTTTAGGAGGCACCGGAAACCAATCCCAGGACCTCTTCCATGTGGAAGAGAGGCATTCAATCACCTGAGCCACCTCAGCTCCCTGGTTTGTTGTCTCTCTCATTGCCTTTCATCTTTGTCTCTTTTTTGTTGCATCAGCTTGCCATGCCTGCCCACTGCACCAGCTCACCTTCTCCAGGAGGCACTGGGAACTGAACCTGGGACCTCCCATGTGGTAGGCAGAAGCCCAATTGCTTGAGCCACATCTGCTTCTCCCCGTACCTTTTATTAGTGAGAAGAAAACTATTGTATTCAAAAGATCACCTAATATTCAAAAATCATGGCTTTTGGAGAAATTTTAATTTATTTAAAATGAACCTCATCCTGACACACACACATGCATAAAGTGACACATTCTAAAACAGGAAAGAATTAACTGCTGCTTTACATAATTAAATTTCTCAATTCATTAATGACATGCATAATTGTCCTATACTATATAGATTGAGTTTATGGCAATTTCATATATTCTAAACATGCATGCTTTTATAGAGAGCAGTGGTTGGTTTTCAACCAGGGAACAGTTGCCACAACTAGGAGGTTACAGTGGCATCTAGTGGGTAGAACCCAGGGATGCTGCTAAACTCCTGCCTTGTATAGGCCAGCCCCTCTACCCCAACAAAGAATTATCCTATCCAAAATACCAATAGTGTTGAGGTTGAGAAACCGTGTAACTAGAGGTTGCAAACTTGTGTATTTGTGTATATACATGGTCTAAATCTGATCTACGGATGTATTTTGTTTTGTCCACACAATATTTCTAAATGACTTTTTAATTAGTTGCCAATATGTAAATTTCTGGCTTCTTTTGAAAACATGATTGATCTAGCAGTATGGGCCTGTATTACAGCAGGGTTTATACTCTCCGGTTTCCACTTTCTCCTGTCTTATACCCCACCTGTTTGACCCACTTATGTTTCCTGCCTAGCCCCTGCAGGTGTTTGGCCTTGTGCCCTCTTTTCTGCACCATTGTGCTTAAGTGTGAGGCACAAAGCAAGAACCCTTAACTCTGAGCTATAAATCCATCCACCCTAAACTTCTCCACTTTGATTTGCTGGAACCACTCTGTTATCTGCTACTCTTCCCATTTTCCAAGATTAGCTGTGACTCAACCCAAGTTTTGTCTGCCCTGACTCAACTCCAAGTTAACTACTTAATAGTCAAAATTTAAAGTATACTGATTAAGCAAGTGATTTGAGATTATCTGGTAATTCATAAAACACCTCCTCCAGTTCTTTCTTGGGGCTTGTAGGCTGTTCTGGAGATTCTTTTAAGTCCTGCTGTGGATCTCTGAGGCTGTGTTTTGTGGTTTCATGGATGCTGCAGATTAAATTAAAGCATTATTAATAATTTTAATTAAAGCATTATATCAGTTTTAAGAATGGGCTCAAATAGCATGTTCATTATTTTATATGGGGTGTCAAGGAAAATTTCCAGGGGGGTTAACTGGGATAGGAATTAGGAGAGCCATCAGGATTTAAGAAACAAAACAAACGAGAGATTTGGAGATACTGTGTTTTTCTCCCTATATATAAATAATTATATAATATTAAAATGGGTTATGGAGGAGGTGGAACTAAAGAGTTATTTTTAGCTGTTTTATTGTTTTACAGGAAGTCAAAATATATATGTTGTTTCTTCAAAGGTGAAGTGGAAATACTTTTGACTCATGGCATAGGAACTGGAAAACAGTCCTTTTCCAAAGGAAAAATCTAAACCTAGTATGTATATTTTATTCAGAACTGAACTGCTCTCCATGGAGGTCTATGGATTAGTATTATGGAAATACAGGATTTTGGCCTCAAAATATGAGTGGCTTTTCTTAAAGTTTTCCCAGTGGCATTATTAGGCATGGCAATTTAAAGAGAGGCAGAATGACAGCCTTTCAGCTTACCTGGGGGAATCATCAATTTCTGACTCCTTCCATTTTACAGCATAGGTGCCTTGACACTTGTTCTTCACAAAGTCTTCATCCAGCCCAGCCTGCTTCAGGGTGTCTCTGTACCGTTGTTCTGCTTCTTTCCTGGCAAGGTCCTATGGAATGGGAATTAATCTGCTTTAGCTACCTTGTGAATTACCAGACAATTAGAAATTACTTGCTTAATTAGTATTCTTACAATACTGCCCTTCCATTTGTGCAGCCATTCTGGCTGGGCACAAATGCCAATGAAAATTACACAGCCTGTTTTCAAACCTTAATGTGCATATGAATCACTTGAAAATCTTGTTAAAATGCAGATTCTCATTTGGTAGCTCTCAGATGGGACCTGCAATTCTGCATTTCTAACGGTCTCCCAAGAGTTGCCAGCTGTTTTCTAGGAACCAAGTCCTTGCTTGAGAAGCAAGGACTTAGAGCTTTGGGAGACCAAGTGAGACCCAGATAAAAAAGATGGACTAAAATGTTTTTAAGATTTAAAAGCAACCAAAACCACCATTAGGAATACCAAAATATAACAAATATGAAATAAGTTGCATTAGTTTAGTAACACTAAGAACCAAAAGTTAAATGGTCTGCATGTGGACCAGAAAAAGAGATTTATTTTAAGTGTTCAAGAGCAAAATCATACGTAGTATTTTGTATTTTTCCTGGAGAGGTGAAAGATCTGGTGAGATCCGAGAGTGAGCTTGTTTTGCTTGAAACAAATTAACATAAAGAGGAAAAGTCAGCATAAGAAATCTTGAACAGTCAAGTTACTAAGTATGAATACATGTAAGATGTCCAATTATGTGGGTAGGGGGTGGAGGGTTGGAGAGTTGGAGTGGACCCAAATAATGCACTGGCTGTAATGTATGGCCCAGCAACAGGAATATGGTCACTAGGGAACCCCAACTTTTGTCTGAAGATCTGGGAGAGAAGGATCTGAAGAGCCAGATGCAGACCAAAGCTGCCTGGGATTTGTGGTCCATGTAAGTAACTCCAAGAGCTCCCTAGGGAGATCTCAACCAAGTCCCACTTCTCTAAAAGTCTAGAGAACATCTTAAAATGATTCTTCCTTCCTGAAAACTTCTTAATCTGGAAAGGGCCTTCTGGGTCTATTAGCATCCTAATCTTTAGAGACCTATAAATGTGTTATAGCTCTAGAGGCTGGGATGCCCAGGGGCACCAACACTGCTAGAGGAGAGATGCCTTCCCAGCACTATGAACAACAGCAACAGCAGAGTCAGACAATTTCAGTCATATTAGTAAGTTAAAAATGTTCTTACTAACAGCCAAACTGTTGCTGCATCTCTGGGATCTAATCTCCATTCTGATTCACACTGAAAGCTTTAGGAAGTGAAATACTTCTTTATCAATGCCTTTGGGCTCCAGTCTTTGATGAAATCAGTCTAAACGATGTTTCCCACTGCACTACTTATTTAGGGGCAAGATAGTAGTAATAAAATGGGCCCAATATAGAATCTCTCTGAGCCTGAAGGAAATGTTTAACCAGGTATTAAAATCGTGTACTGGGAAGCAGATACGGCTCAAGCAGTTGGGCACTTGCCTACCACATTGGAGGTCCCAGGTTTGGTTCCAAGTGCCTCCTAAAGACAGTGTGCTGATGTGATGGGCTGGTGAAGTGAGCTGATGCAACAAAGAGACACAGGAAACACAATGAGAGACACACAAACAGGGAGCGGAGGTGGCTCAAGTGATTGGGTGCCTCCCTCCCACATGGGAGGTCCCGGGTTCGTTTCCCGGTGCCTCCTAAAAAGAAGATGAACAGAGAGCAGACAGCAAGTGCAAACAACAGGAGGTGGGAGGGGGATAAATAAATCTTAAAAAAAAAAAATCATGTAATTTGGAAATCCCTTTCATCTGAGGGAGAAGAAAATTATGGTTTAATTTTACCTTGGTAACTTGTTCGAAGAGATAGGGCTTTGTTTGTACTCTCTTCTTCATTTCCTCCAACTCTTTCTTATACTCTTTTGCTCTCTTACGTTCATTGTTCCTAGAATTAACAAGATTTCTAGAAGGAATTCTGTTCTTTTCCAATCCAGAATACTCTTCATTCCAGTTATGCACAATGTACTCCCACATACATTGTAAATTCCTAACTATGCCTGGCAAAATCCTTGATTCCATGCAACTATAGGAGCCTACCCTAATTTCATTTTGTCATTTTCAAGGCCATTGACCAGTTGGATTGTGAGACAGGCACCCCTTTGACACAAGGAGGACACTTACCGGTTCTCTTTCAGCTTTGCTTTGAACACCTCCTCCAGGCTTTTATGGGGATCCATGGCTTTTGCACGCAAGGTCACAGATTTAGACATTGCTTGACACTTCTTTTTGTGCATCTCCAACCACTGAGTACTCCCATCTGCTTTGTCCATTTTTTCAAGTGAACTTCTAAACGTAAGGAGGTGAAAAAAAGAATATAGATGACCAATTTGGGTATATTTAAAAGCAATCTTAGTGTAACCTCTGTGCAAAGAAAGTTGGTGTTTTCTGTTAATTGGGTAGGTAATTTACCATAGCTGGCATTTAGAAAGAATGAGATTGTGGGATTGAATGTCGTGGCAAGTGAAGCCTCCTCAGCACTATGGTGATTCATTTAATTGAACTAAGAAACGCTAAGAGTAAAAATAGTCTTGCTTAAATAGCCACTCAATAGGTCTTTGCCAGGCTTCTTGCCTATCCAGAAACAAAATAATACTAATACCTACCATTCACTTAATTATCTACCCTGAACCAAGCACATGTGAGCATCAATACGTGCTTTATATACTCCATTATCTTCTATCAACCATAACTGCCCTTTTGAGGCAAGGACTGGAAACCCCTTTTCAGAGAGGAAAAGCCTCTTGCTCAAAGCCGCCTGGCATGCCAGTAGGAACGCCAGGATTAGAACCAGGATCTGACTCCCAAGCCTCTGCCCTTGACCACTGTGCTGTAAACAGTGGGCTGGAAGGTGCATAGATTCATGGTCCTTTGGGAATACAAATCTGCCTTTCCAAAGAGAACTGGAAATAAGGCCGCCTGTAAAGCACAAGACATTTAGAGGTCAATTTGCTGCACTTAAGTTTGTGTACATTTTTTCCTCCAAGGTACTATAGAGAGTTTCACCAAAAGGAAAAAAAAAAAATTCTTGCATTGGATGCTTACATTCAAATGGATGGATTAAGAAATAGGGCATGAAAGTTTAATCTGCAAGGTTATAATATATGAGACCTCCCTATCTGGGAAAGCAGATGTGGACATCCTCTACAGGTGGCCCAGCCTCTTGTTCATGGGGCCTATCTTATTGGGACCTCAGGATACTGAGGCTTTTATTCCTGATTTAGTAACTCTTCCTAGGAAATGTGAGGAAGGAGGAAGTATCCTTTGATTCTAAATGCATTTCTAAAATCCCTGTTGTGGGTCTTCAGAGCCAAGTAGCTTCAATGTACTCCTCTGTGAGCCCCACCGGAAAGCACTGACATCAGTCCTCTCCTGGGGCTGCCATCATGCCATGACTTATGCTCACTTCTGCTCCAGAGGCCTAGTGGAGAAACCGTTCTTGGCGAGGAGAGGAGATGGGAAGGGCTGGCTTGAAAACAGGATCATGATAGAGTTAGGCCAGTTAAAGAGTGAAAAATGAGGAGGTTCCTGCTTCCCAACTGACCTCTGATAGCTCCCAAGATGAATTGCAGAGAATCTCAAATCTCTGCAATAGATGTCTCATTATCCCCTTTGTGGAAGGTTCAGCCACCTGCCATCATGCTTCCCTGACTTATTCCTCATTGCTACCTCCCTCTTTCACCTATGGGCCTTTATTCATGTTGTTTTCTCTGGCTGGGACTCTTCCTCTCCAGCCTTTGGCTAACTCCTCATTCTTTGGGTATCACCTTATTCATCTATTATTCCAAGAAACTTCTCTGCCTCAGGCTGCTTAGTGCCCCCACAGTCCCCTGTACCTCCATCATTGCACTACTTAAAAAACATTGTGATTGCCTGTTGGCTTTTCTGTATTTCACACTAGATATGAAACTGTAGGTTCCATAAGGTTTCTCCAGCTTTAACACTGTGCCTGGCACATAGTAAGTGCCCCATGAATATTTACTGAATGATGGCTAGAAGTTCTCTAGCATCAAGCATGGAGTCACATATTTCGGTACCAAAGAGAGAATTCCCTCTGACCCCTTGAGGTCTCTGATGACAGGAGAGGAGGCCCAGCAGCAGGGTAGATTCCAGCATTCTAACCAAGGTCAGAGCATTATGAGTCTCATGTGGCCCCACCACTCACCTGATTACAGATTCCCTCTTCCTGGTGGCATCTGTGATGTGAACAGGGAGGGTGTTGGCAGAGAGGGAAGCAAGGCCACTCAGAGAACGACTCCTTGGCAGGGGTGTGGTGGGAGCCTGTGGGGCATCCTAAAAGATATGAAGGCTGGTATTGGTGAGACAGTATGTGTGTTTAGTTTCTATCTTAACCTAGGATTCAATTTCAGTGAAGGCCTAGTCAAACTGTGAATCTTCATGTTCTCCTGGATGAATAAGGCAAGGGTAATGAGATCTCAAATTTAGGAACCAGGTCAAGACTTGAATCACAATCCTGAAGTTTTTAATCAAGTAAGAGTTTCTTAGGATTGGCAAAAGGACACAAGCAGTTGATCCCAACTCCCTGCCTTTCAGACCTGCTTGGACTGACTTCTGCAAAATCGAGAGAGAGAGGAAAGAAAAGGAAGTGTTCTTGTGGTCTTTTTTTTTTTTTTTTTTAGGAAGTACCAGGGATTGAACCCGGTACCTTGTACATGCAAAGCAGGCACTCAACCACTGAGTCACACCCACTCCCGTTCTTGTGGTCTTGAGTTTCTAGGAATTGAGGATCTGCTTACAATTGAGCTGGGTTTTTGTTTTTGTTTTTTTTTTAATTAAGACTGAAAAATATCACGAAAAGTGTGCCTTCCACTGAGAACTGCCTAGGTTGGTCCACCCCTGAATCTCAGGCCTGGCCCCGAACTTCCCCTGCCGTGTGGGTTCTCACCCTCCTCCCTCCAGGGGCACCAGCATCACCCTGGCGCCGAGTATGATGCAGGCTGGTGGTTCTCAGCTGAAAGGGCTTGATGCGAGTGGCCTCTCGGGTTTCCTTTCTTTTGGCAGCTCTCCTCTGGAAGGCCTTGTAAAGGCCCTCGTAGTCAGGGACAGCAGGATTCACCCGAGGCTGGAATCCAAAGTCAGTCTGCAGAAACCCAAGCTTTTCCTCCCGGGTTCGGGTAGCTGTTCGAGACTGTGGGTCAGCCTGGCTATGAGCAGAGGCTATAGGGGAGGAAGCCATCTGGAGCATGTCCAGGGCCCTCATGCGGATGCGGATTTTCCTGAGGAGCTCAGCTTCTGTGGAGGAAAATTCAAGGTGGTGATAGATGAGATGGGACCAAGTCAGAAGCCTTATACTACAAGGTTCGGAGACCTTCCCCTCTTTTAAACAATGGCAATAACATGATAGAGTCGATTGTTAACTTCAGGAATTTTGTGAGCCAGTTGGTGTCATGTGAGAAGCTTGAAATCAGCCATGATGACAGTATTTACACTACAGAAAATGACAAACACTACAAACCAGGGATTGGCCTGGAGAGCTAGTGGATAAACACAAACCAGCATACCACTGCCTGTGTGCCAACCCTTTTGGTAAAAGACCCAGCAGCAACTACAATTTACATATGCTCAGCACTTGCTAGGATTCCTTCTGCAGAGACTGGAACCAGAATGAAATAGGCCAGTCACAAGTTTCTGCCCCAGATTTTCCCATATCAGAGCAAGGCCCCACCATCTACCCAGCTGCCAACCCCACTGGCCAAATTAGCACTGACGCCTCCCTCTCTCAGCTTATCAGTCACAAGTTCTGCAGTCTCTTTAACCTTTCTCTAGTCCATGTACTTTTCATTGTCCCTGCTACTAGTTTAGTAATTTCTCAGCTGAATTATTAAAATAGCCTAATAGATCAACATCCATCCAGCCTTGTCCCCTCCACCCCCTTTAATTATAATTATCTACACAGCAACCACAGTAACTGTTCTGAGCTGCATATCTGATCACAAGCCACTTGATTAAAACCCTCAGGGGCTCCCCAGAGTTCTTGGGATGAAGTCCAAATTCTCTAACTGGGCCTACAAGGCCCCCTGCTCTGGCCTGTACCTCCTCTCTCTCCCTACTCTCCTCCCTCTTCCTTTTCCCATGGTCTCTTCTTTCTACCCTTTACCTTCCCATCCCTTGAATATGCTCAGCTTTCTCTTACCTCCATGCTGTATCTCTGGTACACTTCTTCCTCTTCACTGAATTAACCACACCTCATCCTTTAGGGTTCAGCCTAAATGCTGACTTTCTCGGGGGGCCTTCTCTAATTGCTCTCACCCACTCACTGTACCCTAAGTTAGAGCCTCCTGCTATATGCTCCATAGGACCCTCATGCTTCCCTCTTTTGCCTCATTGCAAATGACTCCTCACATTTGTAATTGTTTACCATCTGTCTTCCTCACATACTTACAGACCCATGTCTGGTTATTCATCATAGAACAGTACCCCATGCATTGCACATGTTAGTGAATGAGTGAATAAAGCCTTAGCTCCTTATCTTAGAGCTACACTTCTTGAAATGTGTAAATAAATAATCATCCCTTGAGTAATTTCAATGATTGATAACTACCTCACCAGAGTGAGGAAGGGGCTGGGGAGCTTTTCTCAGGTACAGCTGGCTAGTGGTGGCACTGGTCTTAGGTACTCCTTGGATATCTCATTGGTACTCTGCTCTAGCACCTGGGTTGGCTCAGAGACCTTCAAATTCACTCATTGATAGAGATGTCGGCAGGATGAACTTTGGGGATGCTATAGGACGGGTTCTTAACAAGGGGTCTGTGAAATTCAAAATTCAAAAAAACATTATTCTTGTGGGGACGTGTTGGTGTGGGGGTGATATACTTATTAAATAATACACAGTATAGTGTGGACTTATTAAGGGGTCTGTGGTTTTCACCTGACTGGCAAAGGGGTCTGTGGAACAAAAAAGGTTAAGAACCCGCTATAGGACCTCCTACCCCTCACTTCTTATCTAACCCTATCCCCATGGCCTGCACCGAGTACCTGTCCAGCACAGCCTCTAGTGGGTCCACCCCATCAGCTCATCTCCAAGCCCAGGCTGACTCCTGTGTCCTGACTGAATCCCTACAACACCTCTTGGTACCCCCAGGTAGGAGGCAGTGAGGTGCCATGCCTATCTTTACCCTGGAGTTTGTCCCCAAGGGCTGGCTCCAGAATGGACTTGGGGATATTCCTGGTGGCCTTCTGCTTGGGGACCTTGGCCTGAGCTGTGGTGGCCAAATCCCTCTGTCGAACAGCTTCCTTTCGCTGCTCTTCTTTCTCCAGGAAGCTGAAGGGCTTCAGGGAAGACATGAGCAGTTCCTTCCTCTTCTGGATCCCTTCCCGCCTGCGGGCCTCATTGCACTCCATGATCTCCTGGTAGAGGGGCAGGTAGACATGTGCAGGCACAGGCTGTGCTCGGAACTGCCGGTGGCACTCAGCCTCCTCCTGGCCCTGCCTCTGGGCCTGCTGCCTCTCACGCTCGAAGGAGGCAGGAGAGGCCAGCCACTGGGCCTTCTTCCGGACCTCACGCAACGTCATCTGGAATGGCTGAGGGACAGTGATGGACGACGCCCAGGAGCTGATGCTTCTGTGCTGGGAGTGGGGCCTGGAGATCAAGGGTGGGCTGGGCCGGGCCCTGGGACTGTCCGAGATAAGGTTGGTCAGGGAGCTGCAGCGCCTTCTGGAGCCACATCTGGGAGGAGAAAGCAGGTGGGTAAAGGACAAGGCAGCCAGGAGACCTGGCTCCTCCCCAGTCCTCCCTGTCCCTCCCCAGTCCTCCATTCCCAGCAGGTCACAGCCGGCTTCTCAGCCTCACATCATAGCCCCACAGGCCTCTATGCCTGCACCTTTCCCAACCAGTCCTCCCTGTTTCCCCCAGACCATCCTAACAGTTCTAGTGGGAAGTCTCTTTTCAGAATTGGTCCAGGAGTTGCCCCTTTGCACTACAGTATTTTCATATGAGAGAGAGAACAGTGCAGTGGTGCCAAGCAGGGCTTTAGAGTCAGACAGACCCAGGTTCAATTCTTGTTTCCAGCAATGACCAGTTGTGTGACCTTAAGCAAGTCACATAATTTCTTGGAGCCTTAATTTCCTCATCTGTAGAATGAGAAAAATAATATCTACTTACAAGGTTATTGGGAAGAGAAAATATTAAATGAGATAAGGTACACATGCATATAACAGTGCTTGGCCAAGTTAAATTGCAGTAAATGGTGGCTACTACCATCGTTTTCATTATTGCGGATCAATTCCAATGCTTCAGGTGACTAAGTGTTACCCAAAGTGATTTAGGATTTTTGGGTAAGAATCAGAAGCCTTAGTTGGACCTGAAGGCTGATCCTGAGCTGGAACCTGGCTAAGCAGCAGCTTGCAGATGTGGCCTTTGCTTTACAGAGGACGTGGATGAGGCCAAGAGACATGCTATGACTTATCCAGAGTTGTGCAATGGGGCAGCTGATGAACTGTAGTGCCTTACCTCGGAGACTGAGGGTACTGAACCAGTGGTTTCCCCCGGCTGTTGTCTTGGAAAAAACTCTCTAAGTCCTCCTCATCTTCAGCGAGGTTCTCGTCACTGTCTGGGTCTGACTGATAAAAGGATTCCAGCAGACACCACCTGCCTTTCTGTTTTAGAGCCTGTAGAGTCTCATAAAAGCTCCCAGTTGAGTCATGAGAACTGGAATCCGTCTCTTCATCTGGGCTGAGGAACTCATCGAGTTTGCCAGCCCTGGGCAAGACCAGCCCATCCCCAGGCAGCTCCTCTTCTGCCTCTGTGTCTGAAGAGGACTTGGGGGGAAATATCTAAAGTGAAACACAAATATTCTGTGGGTCAAACTAAAATTTCAAATTCACTCAATACATAACTCTAAATCTCACTTTGAATAAGCCTTTATATATTAGGGACTAGAGAGGAACAAAGAAAAGTAATTTCTTCGCATTGAAGAAAATTCACAACCTGATACTGGAGAATGCCTGGTTGGAGGGCAAGAATAGGATGTGAAGAGCTAAAGCCAGTTCCCTACTCCATGAATTGCAGTAAGCATTTACAGAGTGACTGCTCTGCACCATGCATTCTGTCTCTGCACCCCGGGAATCCTACCCATAATCTAATCACACTATGGGCCCTGCCCTGCTTGGGTTTTACCTGCTTGTTGCCCATCTTCCTTCTGCTTCCCCCATCTGCTTTCCTCATATTCTAGCTAATTTGCCCTCCATTACTATGAATGCTTGGTTAACAGGAGAGACAATGTAGTCGAGCTAAAAGAGCAACATCCTAGAAAGTGGGACACTCACCTGGCTTTCAACTGTCTTTTAAATACTTCATTCATTCATTCAGAAAAGATCTATTGAGTACCTAATGGTCACTGGGCATTTGGCTTAGAACAAGACAAACAAGATCCCTACTGTCATGAAGTTTACATTTTAGTGAGGGAAAACAGACAATAAACAAGATGGTGATAAATTCAATGAAAACCACAAAACACTGCAAGGTTCTAGAGAGTGATGGAGTGGCTAAGGAAAGCTTTTCTGTAGATAAAACACATCAGATAAAGACCATTAGGAATGTACTTATAATGAACGTTAGGTTTATTAATTTGCTGCAGCATTCCATGGGAAACAATGGGGACTGGGGGTGGGGGGGTGAGCTGAATGATTCTTAGGAGGGATAGGGGAAGAAGGGATCAATTCTGGATTGGGTGCTGTCATGAAGTGGGAACAGTTTAGTAAGTGGGTGATTGAGCAACTTTTATTCAAAAGGTGGAACAAAGAAGGGCTGGGTAAGTGATGAGTAAGCATAATTGTTCAGAAGAAGGGGGTGCTAGTAACTGCACAAAGCTACCATGTGGCCCTGGGAGAGATGCTTGTTTTCACCTGATTTTGCTGCTAACATAATCTGTGTCTGTTACAGTCTGAGTTTTACTGTCTTAGTCCAGGGCTGATTTTCACTTTCTGACTATGGAGAAATTTTGGATTGACGCCTGACTGATGAGAAGGAGGCAACCTTGCTAAGATCTGGGTAAAAGGGTTCTGGGCTCAAGGAACAGCAAGAGCAAAGGCCTTTAGGCAGGGTCCTGAGGCAGGTATAAGCTTATCACTAGCAGAGGTAGAAAGAGGACCAGTGTGGTGAAGCACCGTGGCATAAGATGAAGTCAGGCAGGTGCAGGGCCAGAGGGGGACTATAGAGAGTTGTTGCAGCAGGAAGACCAGTTGGAGGCAGGCCACTGCAGTCCTCGAGGTGACACCTGGTGATGGTTCTTAGGTTCTCTAAGGTCCAACTCTACTCCTGGAAAGAACACTGGATTCTGAGTCAAAGGTAAGTATCAGTGTTTTATCCCTGGCTGGGCTACTAAAGTGTATGACCTTGGGTAAATTTCTTTTTTTCCTGTATAACTACTTTATTTATATTCACATACCATGCAATTCATACATTTCACCTATTTAAAGTGTACAGTAGTTTTTAATATATTCACAGAGTTGTGCAACCATCATTACAATCAATTAGATTTTCATC
The DNA here is from genome assembly GCA_029593785.1 of Cabassous unicinctus. NCBI lineage: Eukaryota > Metazoa > Chordata > Mammalia > Cingulata > Chlamyphoridae > Cabassous > Cabassous unicinctus. Next base: position 15,721 of record JAQZBX010058693.1, read on the forward strand.
ACCCCAAAAAGAAACTCCGTAGGCTTTAGCAGTCAAGCCCCATTCCCACCAAATCCCCTCCCAGCCCTGGGCAACCTCCTATCTACTTTCGGCCTGTATAGATTTTGGGGCAAATTTCCTAATATTTGTGTCTCAGATTTCTCATCTCTAAAATGGAGTTAATTTCATAGAGTAAGTCGGAAGGGGTAATGCACGATCCGAGTGCCATTGCTATGGTTCTGTGAACAGCCCGGTATAAGGCTCAAGGGGTTCAGGCCCGTCAGATGCCGCCTCCCGACCCCTATTTTAATCCCACGCCCCTCGGTGCCATGCTCCTACGGTCTGTCTCCAAGGAAACTTCAGTTACTCTCTCAGGGATTCCTTCCGGGTCGCACACCTGCTTCCTCCCCTTTTCTTTCTAACCTCACCTGACGGCTCCATTCTGCGCCGCCGGTGGCTCCCGCAGGCCTCCCCACAGTCATCTTCTCAGCCAGGCAAAGGCGGCAGTGACTGTGGCGGTGACAGCGGCGGTGGCGGCGGCAACGGTAGCTACGGGGCTCAGGTTCCGCCGCCTCCTAGCTTTGGCCTGTGATTGGCTCCCGGGCTGAAGCGTAAACCACTTCCCTTTTCAAGCAGCCTCTAACCCAACCTCTGCTGCAGGCGCTCAGAGCCGCGGGTGAGAAACGAGGTCCCAAATAATCCCACCCAGGGAGGCAAGGTCGGTTCCTGAAACGCCTATTATCTCGCGTTTTATTTCCGGTGGAGGCCAGGCCGAAGCGTCACGTGGTTTGCGAGCTCCGCTCCGGAAGCGCTACGCCGGGCTGACCCCGCGCCGACCCCGCGCCGAGAGCCGCGCAAGTGGGCGCCATGGCGGCGCGGCTCGCTGTGAGCAGGCGCGGGACTGCGGCTGCAGCTACCCGCCTAGGCCCGCTGGCCTTCTGCCGGAGGTGGTCCGGCGCTTCGGCAGGCACCGTGTACGATGTGGTGGTGTCGGGCGGGGGCCTGGTGGGCGCCGCCATGGCCTGTGCCTTGGGTAAGCGCATCTCCAGGCCAGCAGTGGTGGGTTGCCGGACTGCGGAGGCCCGAGCGGTGAGGCCCTTGGGAGTCCTGGCACTCTTTCCCAAAGCCTGGGGACCCTGGGTCTCGTGGTCCAGCCCCTCCCTAGAGGCTCCCCTGGATCCCGAGGAGTGCGGGCGATCCTTGGGGGTCAAAGGTGGGAAGGGCCACAGGCTCGCCTAGTGTTACATTACTGTGGGCGCAGATGGAAGACATCAGCCACTATCGCATTGCTCAACTCAGGGTTTGTTTGTTTTTAATCAGTTTTATTGGGATAATTTGCATAATATAAAGTTAGCCAGTATGCATGTACAACTTTTTTAGAACACTGTCAACACCGCCAAAATAAAAAATTAATTTTAAAAAACCAAATCCATTAACAGTCACCCCCCCATTCCCCCCAACCCTAGGCAACCACTCATCTACTTTCTATATAGATTTGCCTTTTCTGGACATTTCACATATATAGAATCTACCATATGTGGTCTTTTGTGCTTGGCTTCTCTTTTTTTTTTAAGATTTATTTATTTATCCCCCACCCCCCTCGTTTGTGGTTGCTGTCTGCTCTCTGTGTCTGCACTTCTCTTTAGGAGGCACCAGGAACCCAACCCCAGACCTCCCATGTGGAAGAGAGGCCCAATCACTTGAGCCACCTCAGCTCCCTGGTTTGTTGTGTTTCTCATTGTCTTTCCTCTGTGTCTCTTTTGTTGCATCATCTTGTGTCCGCTCACTGTGCTTGCCTGCGGAGCCAGCTCGCCTTCTCTAGGAGGCACAGGAACCTAACCGGGACCTCCAATGTGGTAGGCGGAAGCCCAATTGCTTGAGCCATATCGGCTTCCCTGGTTTCTTTCACTTGGCTAAATGTTTTAAAGGTTCATCCCTTTAGTAGCATGTATCAGTACTTCATTTATTTTTATGGCTGAATAATAT